>CABHPH010160609.1:1463-34560 GCA_902168325.1 Peromyscus nudipes | reverse complement strand
AGAGAGAGAGAGAGAGAGAGAGAGAGAGAGAGAGAGAGAGAGAGAGAATATACTCTCTTCAGTATCCCTTCCTTATTTAGATGGGGGCCTTTGATGTCTTTATCGCTAGACAGGAAAATGTGTGATAATTAATTTAAGGTTCAACACTTTCTCCTGGGTGTCAAGCACCACCAGCATTGAACTGAGACAAAAGCCAATTCCAAGAACACGGAGCTCAGAGGGTGCGAGCCACTGGGACAAGGTTATCATGACAGACACAAGAGGGTAGTGGCCCCAGTCTCCTTCTCTGACATGTAGAAAAGACACCCTGAACAGATGAAAGAGAAATGGCAAGAGCTTTTAAACAGGAGCGGGGAAGGAATTCAGCCAGCAAGCAATCGCCTTCTCCTGTGTGGTCCCCGCAGCTCCGCTCAGGGAGATTACTTTCAAAGCAAGGTCAGGCGGGTTGCTGCTTCCATGGCATCTCTCAACCCTGTCCCACATCACAGAAATCAGAAACCTTTACAGACAAGTTTTTTTTTCCTCTTACACAAAACTCACATAGGTGTGCCAAATATGATTTTCTTTATAAGAAATGTTAAGTGTTCTCTTCAGGCAGCACCCCTTTGCAGCTTTCAAGAACTGGGTCCAACATTTGGTTCCAGGACAGCCACCAAGGAGGGCAGAACTGGGTCCCAACACTCAGTAGCCGTAGGACAGGTCCTAGGCGGAGTCACAGAGGATGAGGATGGGACCTAAACACAAGAAAGGACAGAGATGTCCTGATACAGTCAGTCATAGAAGTGGCCTCGGGGGTTTCCCAAGTACAGGGAGCATACACCCTTGTTTCCACGCCAGCACACCTTCCCTGTGTGTGTGTTTCCCTGTAAATGGCCTGCCTCGAAGCAATGGTACCATCTTCCAAGTGAGTCTCAAGGGAAGACTTGTGGGGGCATCCTGGGAGACAACCCAAGGACTGAGGGATGAGGAACCTGGGCTTCTCTACCCAGTCCAGGCTGGCCTTGAAGTTGCTGTCTTCATTCCTTGACCTCTGGGTGCTGAGGTCAGAGGTGTGGGCCGTCACACCCAGGCCATAGGTGTGATTTCTAGAGGGACACGTCATGTTATCTTTTTGTGTCTCTTTCTCTCATTGAGTTTGATTGAGCCTTAAAAGCACTTATCATGCATACAGAATCCTGCCGATATCATTTGGGAGGATGATGAGAACTTAGTAAGGATTTAAACATTAATAGATAAATGAGTTTAGGGTCCCATATAGTTTAGGCAGGGCAAAACTCTGAGATCTTCAGCTTACTCCTCCCATGTAAATCTCTTACCCCATCACTGAAACAGCCAATGTGATCATTTGATTATTTTGGACTCTCCTTCCTTGGGTCTAATGTGATTAGAATGGAAAAAAACACACTAGAGTTGAAATCTGAAGATGTGAGTTTGAATTCCTCTCTTGACACTGACTTCAATGCTTTGACCAAACTAGAGGGAACTCATGAAAATTGGATCAGTGGCTGTGGAGCCTACATGGGTTGGACTAGGCCCTTTGCATGGTGAGACAGTTGTGTAGCTTGATCTGCTTGGGAGGCCCCCTAGCGGTAGGCTCAGAATCCATCTCATGTGCATGAGCAGGCTTTTTGGAGCCCACTACCTATGATGGGACACCTCTGCAGCCTTGAGGCAGGGGGAAGGGCTTGGACTTGCCTCTACTGAATGTACCTCCACATGGGAGGCCTTGTCTTCTTGTGGGTGGGAGTGAGGGGTGAGTTGGGAAGGGAGGCTGGGGGGGGAGGGAAGAGGGGGATCTTTGGGGTGTAAAATGAATGAAAATTTTTCTTAATAAAAAAAAAACCTTAATTTAAAAAAAAAAGGAAAAAAAAGAAAAAGTCATTAAAAATGATTCAGTCCTCAGACTGCTTTTACTCCTCTGAATTGGATAGCTCATGCCTGCAAGAGCACAGATAGTAATACCTATGGAAGTTGACTACTAATGGTAATAAAGTGCATCTGGGAATCACATTTGGATCAGAAGCCATGGAAGTGACCTCTTTGTACCTTGGCTTCTGCACCGTGGGACCTGATTGTGTGCACTTCCAACCTGCCTTCTGCATGCTCCTCTCGGGGACGTTCTGGAAGACTGCATCTTCCCAAAGTGCCCCCGCAGTGCTCTGGTTCCATCTGTCCCTATGCAAACATGGCAGTGCTCAACAGGAGGGGCCGCCATTTTCTGCTCCCCTGGAAGCTAGGCAGGATTGGCAACCTTTTAAGAAAGATTCTCCAAGGGAGTTTAACTTCATCATTTCCAAAGCTAGGACAGAAAGGCAACACGCTTCTCCCTGACCCCAAGCCCTCCTCCCTTCTCCAGTATTCTCGCCCTCAGAACCCAGCTGCCATGTCGTGAGGATGCCCTACACCCATCACTGTGCCTGAGTGCACTGGCCTGCACCAGCCAGCTGGCGTCAGTTTCTAAGTACAGGAATGAAGGCCTTCAAGGGGCATCAGTCCAGACTCAGAGCTGCCCAAGGTAATGCCAATCGGAGCAGAAAGAGCTGCTTTGCCAGTGCCCACTCAGAGCAAGCCTACACGCAAAGTGACTGTTGCCTTTGCTACTGAGCTGTGAATGTTTCTATAGATACAGTGGGGAGGGGGCTTCTTGAGTTCTCTCCTCCCTAAAAATCTAGGCAAGGCTGTGCTCACTGCTCCCCCCTCGACTGACACCAGGTATGTGTGGTGGTATTGTGTTCCCCAAAATATTGTGTATGCTAATAAACTTATCTGGGGTCAGAGAACAGGACAGCCACAATATTAAACATAGAGGTTAGGCAGTGGTAGCATACGCCTTTAATCCTAGCATTCCAGAGGCAGAAATTCATGTGTTCAAGGATACACCCAAGCATGGTGACCTACGCCTTTAATCCCAGAAAGTCAGCCTTTAATCCCAGGGAGTGGTGGAAAGCAGAAAGATATATAAGGCGTGAGGACCAGAAACTAGAGGCATTTGGCCTGAGCAGGCATTTGGCCTGGAGAAGCGGCCTGGAGAAACATTTGGCCTGGTTAAGCTTTCAGGCTTCTAGCAGCAGTTCAGCTGAGACCCATTCTGGATGAGGGCTCGGGGCATCCAGTCTGAGGAAACAAGACCAGCTGAGGATCCAGCGAGGTGAGATAGCTGTGGCATGTTCTGTCTCTCTGACCTTCCAGTGTTCACCCCAATAACTGGCCTCGGGTTTGATTTTATTAATAAGAACTTTTAAGACTCATGCAACAGGTATGTCTTCCCATTTACCACTGAAGAAATACTGTCCTTACCTTAAAATCAAAACACGAACTCCCGAAAGCTTCAAGAAGACGTGAGAGAAATATCTCATGGGCAGATCCAGGTTAATGCCAGAAACCACTCATTTCTGTCATTCTGCCTCATCTCACCCGAACCAGAGACCAGAAGCCAAACTTCACCCTGAACCTTCGTCAGGTTAGTGACCTCTGACTCGGCAGTCTGAGCCAATTACAGGCTACAGCTAAAACCCCTCCTGCAGTCAGGGCATGTGACTACGTTTCTTTCCTGTTAAGTAATGAAATAAGCTGTGGTATTTTATAAAACACACATTCCAGAGCGGAGGAAACCAAATGATTTCTGTAGGAGATCAACTCTGGTAAGCATGCTTAATTTATGTGTTTAGTCTGTCACCTGTGATGAAAATTAAGCTTCCTTTCATGGCCAGCACATTGTGTGGGGGAAAGAGGTTGGGAGCAAGCTCGGATTCTATTATTTAATCTCTGGTCTTCAGAACTCATAACGATGATATAAAAGAGCGCACAATCAGGCCAGCTGTGAACTTACAAACAAAGAGAAGTGCTTGCTGGAATTCAATTAGCCTGATTTATTTTAGCTTGTTTTCCCTTACTTTTTACTGAATCCAGTCAAATGATTTGTGTATGTCATCACCATCTGTGAATGTGTCTTCATAGACTGAAATGAGTCGTCCAGGGGGAAAAGAGAGAGCCAGATGTTCACCAACATGACACAGCAGCTCAGCGAATCAAGTATGTGTGGAAAAGTACAAACTCCTCCAGGACAGCAATCCACAAGCAAACTCTAGTTCTTTCCCTTTCAAATACTTCTTCACATACCCCTCGGGAGACCTCAGCCATGAGACTGAAGAACCCCGACATCGGAAGCTCTGTGCTTTGTAGGTACCTGCTCTGAAGCCAGATTTTGTTAAAGAACCTAAAGAAGTTTGGACTCAGCTAGTCATCATTTCTAGGACTCTACATGCCCTACTATGTTAACCATGATTCTATCACTATAGAAATCCTAACATAGTTCATACAGAAAACAGTTACTTAGGCTCAACTTTGGAGGTTCTAGCCCACAGGTAGCTGGATGTGTTGCTGGACCACACATCATGACAGGAACATGTGGTAACAGGGAAGAGCTCACTTCATGGTGAACCAGGGATGGACAGAGGAAAGAATTCAGCTGAGCAAAGAAGGAAACAGGCCATCATTTCACCAACTGTGCCAATAGCCTAAGGGCCTCAGCTCCATCTAGTAACATTCTTAGCACTGCACTGCCAGCCAAGCCTTGACTATGGGGATTTTTAGGGAATACTTAGCCAAACAACAGCCCTCACTGAGATTTGTGGCCGAGGTTTCTAGAAATATGTATAAGGATGTAAATAAGGATGTAAAATAACCCCAAATATTAAGTTTATGTTAATCATAAAGAAGTGAGAAGACTTTTGTGGGAACAATTACTGTCCTGCTAGCATGGAACAAAGGGAAGTCACCACATTTTTGACTACAGGCACATGATGTCGGTGCTACACATACCTGATGTACACATGTGCAGTGAGATATGTGTAAGCGTGAACATGCATATGGGGTGTGTCCTATATGTGTGTGTAGTATGGTATGTATATGTGATATGTGTCATGTGTGAGTATATGCATGCATGTGTCTGTGTGGTATGTAAATGTTAGTATATGCCCATGACATATATGCTATACCTGTGTCTGTATACCAGTGAGATGTATGTATATTGTGTATGTGCTGTGTGTGTGGTATGAGTGCACATTATATGTAGGTGGTAGGAATATTTTGGATACGTGTGTGATGCCTCAAACTGTTTAGCAGACTTAGAGAGACAGTGGGAAGAGAGACAGGCAGACAGAGAATGTGTTCTAACAGGCTAATAATGCCATAGATATTGACTTAGAATCTTTAGCTTGAAATTTTTCTTCTCATTCCTACAGAGACACTATAACATATGACACAGGCGTGTTAAAAGTATATCTAAGGCAAAAACATTATGAATGTGAATAATAATGATATATCATAGTTGTACATGCAGATTAAGACATGCTATAAACTATCTGTACATAGGAGCATGGAGAGCTGCTATAAAGACATTGAATAAAAGGGTTAGGTTTGACAGAGGCCAAAATGCCAAGAGAAGATAAAATATTTCATGGATCTGATGCATCTCAGAACATCTTAAGTCATGTAAATCCTCTCAGGAAAAATTCCCTGCCATCGTATTCTAATGAATTCCATGTTCCTTATTCTCAAATGCTGAACCTGATTTTTCCTTCATCACTATATGATTTTAAAATTTGAACTATCTTTTTGATATTTTACTTTTTATTTATTTAAAACAACTTTTAAATTTAAATATATTTTGAACATATTTTCCCCTCCCTCAAGTCCTTCCAGACCCTCTCCTTTCCCTACCCACCTAACTCAAAGTTCTTTCTCAAGAAAAACCAAAAACAAATAAAACCCAATACAAAACTCCCCAAACCAAGAAAACAAAATAAAACCCCTTAGAAAACAAAACAAAAAACCCACCAAAGTGTAACCAAATAAAAGCATACACACACACACACAAAAAAAAAAAACCCTGAGGAGTTCATGATATGCTGGTCAACTGTTCCTGAATCTGAGGCCTATCCTGGAGTGGTTGATATGCCCAGTGTCATTCTATTAGAGAAAACTGGTTTACCCTCTCTCAGCAGATAGAAGGGACAATTCAGTTGTTAACCTTTATCCTAGTGACTAGGTTTTCATTCATTCATGTATATATATATGTAAAATAATATAACATAATATAATAATATGATAAAACACAAACTGTCACTTTGGAGTTAGACAAGACAAACCAAGAGAAGAAAAAGAGCCCAAGAGAAGGCACAGGAGTACAGGAATCAGAGACTCATTCCGGAAGCCATAATGTGTACACAGAGGACCTGGTAGAGACCTGTGTGGGCCCTGTGCATGCTGCTTCAGTCTCCGGCAGTCCATATGAGCTTTGCTCATGTTGATTTAGAGGGCCTTGTCTTCTTGTTCTCCTTCCTCTTTGTCTCTTACACTCTTCTGCCTCCTCTTTTTTTTTTAGACAAGATTTTTCTGTGTAACAGCCCTGGCTGTCGTGAAATTCACTCTGTAGACAAGGCTAGCCTCGAACTCACAGAGATCTGCCCACCTCTGCCTCCCAAGTGCTGGGATTAAAGGCGTGTGCCACCATGCCCAGCTAGTCATATTTGTCTTTCTGAGTCTGAGTTCTCTCACTCAGGATGATTTTTTTCTAGTTCTGTCCACTTGCCTGCAAATTTCATGATGTCTTTTTTTTTAACAGCCTAGTAACATTCCATTGTATAAATGTACCACATTTTCTTTGTCCATTCTTCTGTTGGGGGACATCTAGGTTGTTTCTAATTTCTGACTGCTATGAATAGAGCAGCAACGAACATGGCTAAGCAAGTGTCTCTGTGGTTGGATGAAGCATCCTTTGGTTATATGTCTAATTGGGGTACAGCTGGGTCTTGGGGTAGATCGATTCCCATCTTCCTGAGGAACCACAACACTGATTTCCACGTGGCTGTACAAGTTTGCACTCCCATCAGCAATGGATGAGTGTTCCCCTTACTCCACATCCTCTCCAGCATGAGCTGTCACCCGATCTTAGCCATTCTGATAGGTCTAAGATAACTCTCAAGGTAGTTTTTATTTGTATTTTCCTGATGGCTAAGGATATTGAACATTTCTTTAAGAGTTTCTTAGCATTTGAGTTTCCTCTGTTGAGAATTCTCTGTTTAGATCTGTACCCCATTTTTAATTGGATTATTTGTTTTCTTGATATCTGGTTTCTTGAGTTCTTTACCCACAATTACTTATCTTCCCAGATGAAGCAAGTCAAAAGCCAGTTCTTAGTGTCTTCGATGGCTGCTGTGAGTCGTAAGTGACTAGCTAGCATCTGTAGGATGAATGACTGATTGGCTGAATAGATGATTACTCATCAATGGTGTCTAAGGGAGGTGCTGTGGGCTTTTGTTCTTTGTTACCTCTTAAAACACTACTCTGGGTTGGGCATTTATCAAAACCAACTTGGCATCAGTGAGTGGGGCAGGATTCTATGTCTCATTGTGTTTTCCCAGTCTGACCAAGGAAATCCACTCCACCGTAAACAGCCACAGAAGGACATGTATGAGACATGAGGTACTTCTCCTTCAGGAAGACACCCAGTCCATTGAGATTGTAGAACCTGATTGAGCAAAGCAGTGTGCTAACCTGAATAGATATCTACACACTTGGGGACACTGCAGGGTAGCAATTCTTTTTGAAACTGTTATATTTGTGATATAATACAGATTACTAAAAACTTGAAGATAAAAATCACTGTTTGGCCGGGCGGTGATGGCGCACGCCTTTAATCCCAGCACTCGGGAGGCAGAGGCAGGCGGATCTCTGTGAGTTTGAGGCCAGCCTGGTCTCCAAAGCAAGTTCCAGGAAAGGTGCAAAGCTACACAGAAAAACCCTGTCTCAAAAAAAAAAAAAACCAAAAAAAATAAATTTAAAAAAAATCACTGTTTGTTTCCCCCATTTTAGTAAGCTTTTTTAAAAATAAGGTTTATTTTTATTCTTATTTATGTGTGAGTGTGTGTATGTGTGAGTGTATGCTCTGTGTACTAGGGTAAATCTGGGGCTGGAATTTCAGGTGACAGTAAACCAACTAGTGTGGGTTCTGGGAACTGAACTCACGTCCTCTGGAAGAGCGGCAAGCACTCTTAGATGCCGACCCATTTATCCAGCCTTTCAAACACTTGTGTCACTGACTTTCCCCTTGACCCCCTCTGTGATCATTAGTAGAATCCACACAAAACTGTCCATTCTCTGTGTTTGCTTAACTGGCTGGGGTCCTTTTGCTCTACCCAGAAAGAACTAGATAAGGGAGACGAAACTCGGCAAGTGCTGGTCGATGTTTGGCAGCATTTATATCCCTTAGCTTTGGACAGGAGCAAGCAGCCGCTGCAGACAAGGGAAGCAGCAGCAGGCAGCACCTTCTGAGGCTCTGATTCTTGTGCGAGCCTAGGAAGTCGATGCCACACACCTTGGTAGTCTTGGTATTAGCCGGTGTCGAAGCTCCCCAGTGGGCCTAGGAGTTAAGTTCCTCAACTCTTGACAACACCCAGTGTCACAGCTCCTACATCAATATGCCTAAGCTCCTCAGCCCAAAGGACAGGGAAGTTCTCTGTAACTCTTTCGAAACTCAAGACCTTCATTTTCTCTGCTCTACCATGGTGTAGCTTGCGATCCCTCCTCCCTGCTCTATGATGGGCTTCCTCTCTGCCCGTACATTCCCTCTGAACTGCTCAGCTGCTGCTCCTCGTCAGCACTGCTGCCCAGTTGCTCCCGTCAGGAGGCGGCTACCAACATCCTTAGGCTGCTGTGGCTCCTTCTGCTACCCTCAGCCACCAGTATGTCTGCCCTGTCTCTTTGGCAGCTGTCGGTGCAGCTGTTCAGTTCACTGCCCTGGTAGCTCGGCCTAGCAGCCACTCATCTCTGCCTCCGCCACTTGTCAGGACCCCCATCCGTCCCTACGGATCCACCTCTGCTGCTGCATCAGGTCCACTTGTTTCCCAAGGCCTGCCTCTGCCACTCACCGGGGGTCCCGTGGCTCCTGCAGCTCCTCCTCCTTCGGAGTCATCAAAGCGACAGACCACACCGCCACTTTTTTTTTTGTCAGCCCACCACACCATTGCAGCTGTTGCTTCTGCTTCTTTCCTTATATAACCAGCCCAGCAGTTCAAACAAAAAGTAAAACCTGGAGAGAAGCTGTTTCTTGGGTCTGAGGCATCTGGGATCACATTTGGATCAGAAGCTGTAGAAGTGATCTTGTACCTTGACTTCTGCACTGTGGGACCTGGCTATGTGCACTTCTGAACTGCCTTCTGCGTGCTCCTCTCGGGGACATTTTGGAAGACTACAATTTCCCAAAATGCTCCAGCGGTGTTTCTGGTTCCATCTGTCCCTATACAAACATGGCAGTCCTCAACAGAAGGAGCAGTCATTTTCTGCTCCCCTGGTACCTAGACAGGATTGGCAACCCTTTAACAAAGATTCCCCAAGGGAGGTATTTTTCATTGTTTCTAAAGCTAGGATGGAGAAGTGATGTGTTTCTCTCCAACCTCAAGCCCTATTTTTTCCCCAATATTCTTGCCCTCAGAACCCAGCTGCCATGTCGTGAGGATGTCCTGCACCGGTAACTGTGTCTGAGGCCACTGGCCAGCACCAGCCAGCTGGCATCAGTTTCTAAGTACAGGAATGGCAGTACTGGAGGTGTCTCCCAGCTGACTTGCAAGTGAGCAGAACAGCCTGCTTATGTAGCCAAAGAAGGGTTGCTTGCACCAACCCAGCATAGCCTTCATGTAAATGAAGATTTGTGTTTACACCAATCATGGGTTGTCTCTTCTAGAGTTTCACCACCCCATTTCTTAAGGCATCAGGGGGGTGCCTCCCCTAAGGCTGGAGTGTATTTGTAAGTTCACCTAAAGTCCACTGAGGCTTGTTAGAGCCAAAAGGACAGGGAAAACTGTTCAGACAGTCCTGGCAGAGGCTGTGCCTTCCTGAGCCACAACTGCCATGGAGTTTCCTAGGGGCATCCAGGAAGTGTTTACAATGGCCAGGCCAGCGTTGGCCTCAGGGTAGCCTACCCTTCCTGGTGAACTGCTTGACAGTCCTTTTACTCAAGGCAATCAGGGAACAAGGGAGATTCCAACAGCTGCCAATTAGCAAGTCACATCACCTTGTCCCTCAACATCTTTGCTTACTGACCGGAAAGTGATCATCAGAAGGAGTGTTTACAATAAGAACTTAAAACACTCACCTGCATCACCATAGTTATCTTAAAAGATTTTAGTAGTGCTTTAGCAGGGGAGTGCTCAGGGAGAGGTAAGCCTTCCTTTGTCTAGCTCCATTGGCTCCTGGTAGCTCCTATTTTTCCATGTCTTTGCCTCCTCTGTTTAAACACCTAGTGTTCTTTTGACACACGAGTGGTTCTCAACCTTCTTAATGCTATAACCCTTTAATACAGTTCCTCATGTTGTGGTGACCCCCAACTGTAAAATTACTTTTGTTGCTATTTCATAACTATAATTTTGCTACTGTTAGGAATCATAATATAAATATCTATGTTTTCAGATGGTTTTAGGCAACCCCTATGAAAGGGTCATTCAACCCCTAAAGAGGTTATGACCCACAAATTGAGAATCACTATCTTAACCAATGCTATGGATCTAAAGTATTCTCTTAAGATGCACACATTGACTCTGAAGATGGCAAGCATTAGGAGGTAGAGCTGTAGAGAAGTAATTAAATTATGGAGGAGAAGCTCACCTGAATGGGATCCATCTCACCCATGCACACATAAAGTTAAAAAAAAGAAACAAAAAATAAAAAATAAACCACTATCTGCAATACAAGAAGGCAGCCTTCACTAGACACTGCATCTACCTACCAGCAGCGCCTTGAACTCTCTAATCCCAACACTAAGAAATAAATGTCTGCCCAAATTTCTCCCGTTTAACCAGCACAGGGCATCAATAGGTAAGGGATTCGGGGTTCCTGAGCACTCTTGCCTAAATTTCCTGTCCTCTGCCCAGCTCCTACCACCATGAGGTAAAGAAGCCCTAGAGCCTTGTGATCTGGCTGAAACTTCTGCAACCCCTTTGGCCTCTAGTGCTGACAGGCAAGGTAACCCCCACCTCAAACTTCTGCCACTGGCTGGTTCATGGTGACATGTAAGGTGTCCCTGGTTCCTGAACGGCCAACTCACACTTCTTTAGTTCCCCTAGCTCTCACTGATGACACCTTAGTAGTCTTTAGATTATCAGTTCCGGGCTCACACTCACGCTCAACCAACTAACTCCAGATGTGCAAGTTCCAGCACAAAAACAACAAGAACAAAAGGAAAATCCAAGACAGGATGTCTTCTCCAAAAATTACTAATCCCATAAAAGTGAGCCTCAATAAGAATGACCTGGAAGAACTTACAAGGAATTCCAAAGAATGATTATAACTGTTCAGACTCGAAGAAGACATGAATAGACTCCAAGAGCACAAAACAGAGCCAAATGACCTAAGGTCTGTGACTCAAGAATAAACACAGAATTCAATAAAGAGCTAGAATTCTTGAAGAAAAGTCAAACTGAAATGATGCTGGAAATGAAGAACTCAGTAAATGACGTCAAAACCTCAGATAAAAGCCTCATCAATAATTCATGTGGGTAACCAATTATCAGATCTAGAAGGCAAGGTAGAAATTGGATTACTCAGTAAAGGTCAATAATAAATCTATTAAAACCTAATAATGGAACACGGCAGAGCTTTGAGATACCATGAAAAGATGTAACTTTAGATTATGGGCATAAAAGGAGAAGAATACAATACCAAAAGCATAGAAAATATTTTCAAGAAAACCATAAAGGAAGTTGTTCAAACCTAGAGAAAGAGATGTATATACAGGTACAAAAGGTTTACAGAGCCCCAAATACACAGGACCATAAAATAAACTGCCCATGACATAATATATTTGTGGTGGTTTGAATAGGTATGGCCCCCCCAAGACTCATGTGTTTGAATGCTTGGCCTATAGGGAGTGGCACTGCTAGAGGTGTGGTGGTGTTGGAGAAGGTTTGTCACTATGGAGGTGGGCTTTGAAGTCTCATATATGCTCAGGATACATCAGTGTGGAACAGTTCATTTTCTGTTGCCTGTAGATCAAGATGTAGAACCCTCAGGGCCTTCTCCAGCACTATGTCTGTCTACATGCCACCATGCTCTCCATGATGACAATGGACTAAACCTCTGAAACCATTAGCTAGCCCCAGTTAAATGTTTTCTTTTATAAAAGGTGTCATGGTCATGGTGTCTCTTCACAACAATGGAAACCCTAGCTAAGGCATATACTTAAAATGTTAAAAGAATGTACTGTATGTAGTCATGCACTTTGTATTAATATATTAGAAATCTACAGATCTGTTTTGTACTTTTTATACTGTTGGATATTTATAATCAAAACTTTTACTCTAAGGTATTATATAAATTTAGTCTTATTAGAAAAATTTTAAAAAATGTTAAAAGCAAAAACAAACCACAGACTAGAGAAAAGTCTTGAAATCAATGAGAGAGAACAGTCAAATCAGGTAAAGGCAGGTACCTCAGATTAACCTAATTATTCCATGGGAACTTTTAAAGCCAGAAGCGCCTGAAAGGCATGTTCTAAGTTCTGAAAGATCACAATTGTCAACCCAGACTAGCATAACCAGCACAATTATCTATTAAAATTAAAGGAGAAATAAAAACCTCTGGGATAAAAACAGAGTAATAGAGTTTATGACCACTAAACCATCTCTACGGAGGATTCTGGAAGGCAGTAATAGTTAAGTTTCAAGAGGAGAATAAATACACCAAGAGGTCACAGGGAATACAATACCAGGAAAGTTCATCAAAAGAGAACACAATAGAATCAGCACAATGACAGGAATTAATACACATCTTTTAATAATAACCCTGAATATGAATGGCCTTATTTACCCAATAAAAAGACACAGACTAGTCCACTGCATTAGAAATAAGGTCCATCTTTTTACTGCTTCCAGGAAATACACCTTACCATCAGTTGAGAAACACTACCTTAGTGTCAAAGATATTCCAAGCAAATGGTTCTAGGAAACAAGCAGCCATAGCTAGTCTAATGTCTGATAATTAGACTGCAAGCCACAACTCTCCAAAAGAGATAAAGAAGGTCTTTTCATATCCATCAGAAAGACAATACACCAAAGGGATATTATAATTCTCTATATAAAGTCATCAACACAGATGCTCCCAAATATGTTCTTCCAAAATATTACTAGATGTAAAACCGCAGAAAAACCCCCAAACACAGTAATAGTGGGCAGCTTCAATGGTTGACTCTCACCCATAGACAGGTCATTTGGACAAAAATGAAAGAGAGAAATGCCAGAGCTAAATTTCTGTAGAATATTATTTTAAGGTGTGTTACTTTTGTTTACATTGCATTTGTTTAACTCTGTGAAGCTGTGTTACTGTGCCTGTCTAAAACACCTGGTGGTTTAAAAAAGAACTGAATGGTGAACAGAGAGGTAGGAGAAAGGATAGGCAGGGTTGGCAAAGAGGGGATATATAGGAGAAATCTAGGAGAGGAAAAAGAAAGAGCCAGAAAAGGAGGAGGACATCAGGGGCCAGCCATGTGGCTATACAGCAAGCCACAGAATAAGAAACAAAGAAAGGTATACAGGAATAGAGAATGATAAAAGCCCAGAGGCAAAAGGCAGATGGGCTATTTTAAGAAAAGATGACAAGAAACAAACCAAGCTAAGGCTGGGCATTTATAATTAAGAATAAGCCTCTGTGAGTGATTTATTTGGGAGCTGGGTGGCAGCCCCCCAAAAGAATAAAGAAAACAACAACAACAACACTAAATAACATCATAAATCAAATGGACCTAACAGACATCTACAGATCATTCCAGCAAAACTCTAAAGCATACATTCTTCTCAACAGCTCATGCAACAGTTCTTTAGAAATGACCACATATTAGAATACAAAGAAAGCCTCAACAAACACAGGAAAAAGAAAATACCAGTTTGTATTCTATATAAGCACAATGGAATAAAGATAGGTTGCAGCAGTGCTAAAAACTACAGAAAATACATAAGCTCGTAGAGACTGACCCACACACAACTGAGTGGTAATTTTGTCGCTGAAGAAATAAAAGAGAAATTAAAAACTCCTAGAATTGAATGAAAATGAAACACAACATACCAAGACCACAGCAAGGTGGTCCTAAAATGAGAGTTTATAGTGCCTACATAAAAAAACCTGAGCAATCTCAGATGAATAAGTTGATGATGGACCTGCAGGCCTCGCAAAACAAGAACAAACCAAAACCCAAATCAGCAGATAGGAAGAGCTAGATCATCAAAACAAGAGCAAAAAAAAAATTAATGAGATAGAAATAAAAGATAAAAAGAACCAGTGAAACTAAGAAAAGATAAACATGATTAACCAGTCCTTAGTCAAATTAACTGAAAGAGAGAGCAGGAAGACCCAAATTAACACAACTAGAAATAAAGGGATATTTTACAGATACCAGTGGAATTCAGGAAACCATCAGGACACACTTTAAAAATCTATATGTGCTGGATAGTTGTATGTCACGTTGATACAAGCTAAAGTTGTCTGAGAGGAGGGAACCTCAATTAAGAAAATGTCTAAGTAACAGTGTGCTGTAGGTAAGCCTGTAGGGCATTTTCTTAGTTAGTAATTGATCAGGGAGGGCCTAGCCCATTGTGGGTGGTGCTATCCCTAGGCTAGTGGTCCTGGGTTCTATAAGAAATCAGACTGAGCAAGCCATATTGAGGAAGCCAGTAAGCAGCAGTTTTCCATGGCCCCTGCATCAGCTCCTGTCTCCACATTCCAGCCCAGATTGAGTTCCTGTCCTGTAGCTAGAACTTTCCTGTGTCCCAGCCTGCCAGTGATCAGGACAAATCTCTATTATCTGCCAATCCTGCAGCCACTTGGACCTAAGTAAACACACAGAGGCTTATATTATTTATGAATTGTATGGCCATCTGCTCAAGCTTATTACTGACTAGCTCTTACACTTAAATTAACCCATAATTCTTATTTATGTTTAGTCAGGTGGCTTGGTACCTTTTCCAAGTTCTGCCTTCACATCTTGCTTCTCATGGCGGCAGCTGGCAGCGTCTCTTGACTCAGCCTTCCACCTCCCAGAATTCTCCTCTCCCTTTGTCCCACCTATACTTTACTTCCTGCCTGGCTACTGGCCAATCAGCATTTTATTTATCTATCAATCATAGCAACACATTAACAGCATACAGATATCCACAGCACTTCCCCTTTTCTTTTTAAAAAAATGTTTTAACATTAACATAGTAAAATTACATATAACAAAACAATTATCAAGCAAGAATTATAGTTATAATATCTAGTTTCTCTTTGTATTTGACAAAATCAAAGAAGATATCCTATCTATCCTATATTTGTGAGTCTAAGGTTTCATATCTAACTTATCTTTTATCATAACTAAGGAAATTATAACTATCTAGTCTTCAATGACATCAAAGACCCCAGAAGGATATAATATTACCTAAGAAATGGGACAAGGACACAAGCAACTTTCAGGAGTCTTGCAAGGTAGACAGAGACAGCAGGCAGCCTGGACAGTCATCCAAAGTTCCTCTGTAAAGTTGGGGCATCTGTCTTCAGCCCATAGTCCTAGAGTCTCTCAGTCACTTTTCTCTGTGTCCTGTGGAATATCTGGCAGTTTCCTCTGCGAAGCAGAACCTGAAGGACCATTTGCCAAGCAAAATTCAGTGGCCACCTTCCTATGGGTCCTGCATGTCCAGTCAATCAAGCAGTCCAGGGAAGAAAAGTTTCTTGCCCAAATGGCGATTTTTGCCAAGAAGAAGATAAACTCCATATGGAGTGTCTTCGATGCCCATCCTCCTCTCTGAAGTAAATCGGTGCTGCCAGGAGCAGACATGTCTCATTGTCCAGAAAGTCTAAATTTTTAAAACATTTTAAATGCCATATTCTGTAGGTCTTTGAAGTGTTTGAAGATTACCTAACTCTAGCTGCACTGTCCTGACTTCCTTCAATGATGAATATGGAAGTGTAAGCCAAATAAACCCCTTCCTCTTCAAGTTACTTTGGTCATGGTATTTTGTAGCAGCAGTAGAAATCCTAACTAAGACACGATAATCCACTAAATTTTAAAATCTAAACATGCAACCTACCCAAAATAAACCAAGACCAAGTAAATGACTTAAGCAGTTCCATAACCAGCAGCAAGATTGACAGTGATTTAAACTCTCCCAATTTAAAAAGGCCCAGGACCAGATGGATTTACTGCAGAATTCTCTAGAACATCAAAGAACTAGCATCAATACTACTCAAATTGTTCCACAAAAATAGACAAAGAAGGAAGGCTGCCAAAATCTTTGTACCAAGGCCATGTTACCCCGATAGCAAAACCAAATAAAGATAAAACAAAAAGAGAAAATCCCAGCTCATTCTCCCTGATGAGCATAGATACAAAAGTTCTTAGTATCTCCTTGGATGACTACAGTGAAACATTGTTTTGCAGATTTAACAGGGCAGTTGCGCATACGAATTTACAGTGATTGTGACAGCATGTACAAAACCCGTGCAAGATCAAGCCAGACATTGCCAGCGTGGAGGGAAGAGCTGCTCATGAAATGCTGGCTGAAATGCCTTTGATGAATTCTGGGGGAGGGAGAATCAGTATTCTGCAGGACATTGGAGGCTACCTGCACTCCAGTAGATGGTCCTAAATCCATGCATATACAGACAGCATTAAAGAGACTTAAGTAGCATTAAGTGGATTTTAAAATAAAAATAAAAATTTAAAAAAAACAGAGCACATGAACTTCAGAGGGTGTAGCTGAAAGTTTTCCTGTGCCCATCCAGCTCCTGCATCCTCACGGTCCTGCAGCTGCTCAGACCCAAACGAACACACAGAGACTTATATTAATTAAACGGCTCAGCCATTAGCTCAGGCTTAGTGCTGTGGATATCACTCTGTATCAATAAAGCACTGATTGGCCGGTAGCCAGTATAGGCGGGACTAACAGAGAAGAGAAGAGAGGAAACAGGAAGGGGAAAGGGAGAGACTGGCTGGAGCCGCGGAGAGGAGAAGAAAGATGTAAAGTACCGGTAAGCCACAAGCCACGTGGCAAAGTAGAGTTTAATAGAAATGGGCTAAATATAAGAGTAAGAGCTAGACAATGATAGGCCTGAGCTAATGGCCAAGCAGTTTAAATAATGTAAGCGTTTGTGTGTTCATTTTATGAATGGGTTCGGTCAGGGAACCAGGGACTGGCTGGACTTGGGAGCTGGAGACTGGTGGGACTTGGGAGCTGGAGAGAAGCTCTCCAGCAACAGCTTAGTACTAACTAGCTCTTACACTTAAACTCAGCCCATTTCTGTTAATCTAAATGTTGCCACGTGTTCCGTGGCTTTACCTGTGTGTCATCACATGTTGCTCTCTGGACGGCAGGCTGGCATCTCCTGACTCAGCCTTCCCAGAATTCTCCTTGTCTGCTTATCCTGCCTATACTTCCTGCCTGGCTACTGGTCAATCAGCGTTTTATTAAACCAATGTACAAAAGCATTATCCCACAGCAGGAGGGGAAAATGGTGGTGGAGATAGGGGAAGAATCTAAGGGAGGGAGTGGAGAGTGGATTAGATCAAAACACATTATATTCATGTGTGAAATATTCTCAAACACAAAGAGGAGAGAAAGAAATCAAACAGGAAAAACTTGTGCCTTAAAATGTGCCCAGTGGCATGATAGTGCCAGGAAGGTTATGGGGATAGCCAATTGCTTTGAGGCTGATTTTGAGGCCTGCTCCACAGGAAGGGATTCTGGCCTAGAACTGTAAACCTGGCCAAAAGTCCATGGCTTTGGAGGTCACAGTCCCCTAGGGAGGAACCTACTGCTGTTATTTTCCTAAACAATGTGTTGTCAAACTGCCTTCTGAATATTTATATACCTTGGAATTCCCACTAAAATCAGGAACAAGGCAAGGATGTCCACCCTACCCAATACTATTCAATATGTTGATTGAAATCTTAGCTAGAGTGATAAGACAAGAGAAGGAAATAAAAATGTCTTAGAGCTGATCATTTCAGCAAAGTTGCAGGCTAGCTAGAAAATAACATTAACTTAGAACTCCATCATCTGATGAATGGATAAGAAAAAATGTGGCTCCATATACACAATGGAAAGAAAAAAAATTATGAACTTTGCAGAAAAATGGGTAGAACTAGAAAAATTATACTGAGTGAGCTATCCCAGACCTAGAGAGTAAGTGCCATGTGTTTTTTCTCCATATGTGGATCCTAGCTTTAAATATTTTGTTTTGAGTGTTTAATGTGAGACACAAGTGGAAGCCAGGAAACCAGATAGGGGTCATATGGGTCATGTTAAGGGAGGGGGAAATAACAGACTACAGGCAAACCAAAAGTAATGAGATGGAATACTGGAGGTGGAAATGCTTGAAGGAGGTAGGGAGTATGGAGGACATCAGGAGGGGAGATAGGGAAGGCTAACCCAAACAAAGGGTTTATGAAAAACTATATGGAGGCCTACAATCTCCCAACCCAACTAAAAACTATGTGGAGGAACAGTAGAACCTTTGTAAACTAAAAGAAGAGCAATAGTAAGGGTTAAAGGATGGGGAAGTGTTTGGAGGAGATGGTGTGGTAGAGTGAGAGTTAACCAAAGTTAACCTTAGTAGTCTTAGAGAAGTTCACTAGCTAGAAAACTAATTTCAAAACACAACTTGAAAAACTAAGAGTTCAAACAGAATGCCCTACATGGGCAGACAATGTCCTACCTAGAAAACAGGGGTTATTAAGTGCAAATTGCAATATAAGGCATGAGACACCCCCTATGAATTGTGGGCTTTGGCTTCAGGACATAGAGAAATTAATCTTGAACTGCTACACAGGCTGCTGCGGGACAAAAGACACCACTGGTCTTAGCCCACGCTGGGCCCTGCATGCTGCAGTACTGACCTTAATGTGTTGCTGGAGCAGCGGCAACACAGCTGTGTGGTGGTTTGAATGATACGTACTGCAAAAGCTCGGGGCATTTATACTTGGTCCCAGTTGGTGGCTGTTTAGGAAGGGTTGGAGGTATAGCCTTGCTGGGAAAAGTGTGTCCCCGAGGAAAGGCTTTGAGGTTGTGTAAGACTTGTGCCGCTCCCAGTGGGTTCTCTGCCTCTTGCTTCTGTTTTGTGATGGGAGCCTTCAGCTGTTCCTGCCACCATGATGGTGATGTATTTCTAGCCTTCCATTCCCCCCCCCCCCCGGGGGGGGGGGAACTGTAAACTCCAAATAAATGTTCCCTCTGTAAGCTTCCTTGGTAAGGGTGTTTTTATCACAGCAGGAGAAAATAAACTAATACAAACTATAAAACTAACACACAAATAACTGCTTTTGATTGGATTTGAGGCCTGCTCCACGGGAGGAAAAATCATGCCTGAATATGTGAACCTGGTCAAAAGAGCCTGGATGAGCAGGTCCTAGGTCCTAGGTCCTAGGGAGAACTGCTATAACACACACACACACACACACACACACACACACACACACACACACATACACCCCTTGTCCAGGGAAGCTTCTTTATGAAGTGGGCATCAGTCAATGAAGAGATGCATTACTGGTCAGTGTGATGAGAATAAGAAACTACATACATGCCCAGCCCTAAATAGGACATCTGTATTAACCCCACCACCCGCCAGCATTCAGGGAGCATCACGGAAGAGCCGAGGAAAAGAATGTAAGCATTGACAGATGTGGAGGGGTGCTTTGAGGAAAAGATGTGGAGGGGTGCTCTGGGGTACTCTTTTGGACATGGCATGGCTATGGCAGCCATAAACTCACAGGGGCTGTAGTTAGTAGTTACCTACACAAGACCTACACATTATCACACCAGCCAAAATTACAGCACATACACCTTATTGGGGAGCTGCTGGATGTAGAAAATTGTCGGAGGAAGGAGATCTTATTTTGTTTTTTTGTTTTTGATTTTCGTTTGTTTATTTGGATGTTGCCACTAGTAGGATGCATGAAATTCTCAAAAATAAAAACAAGCTTTTCAGATTTGTAAAGTATTTGAATTTCCCTATGGATGTAGAGCATCATTTGATTCTCAAATCTCTAAATATATGTAATTAGTTTTAGAATTAATCTGTTCTCTTAGGGCTATAAGCCATAAGCTATAGCAATAATTGCTTTGTAAAATATATAATCAATAATTTATACATCTTTGTGATATGTGTCTTTTTATTTTTGATTCATAGGTATCTTTTGTATTTTTTGAAAATGTACTCATATCCTATGTGACTTGCAGAATTTTCTCCAAAGTTTCAGAATGTCTTTTCGTTTTTTCTAATCTACTCTGACTCACATACATTTTAATAATAAAGTACAAAACATCTACATTTCTTTGTAAAAAGAAAAGGAAAAGAAAGAAATGCCTGTTGCTTAGCCACCCAGTCTGGAATAGTTTGTTAGAGCACTTGGCGCTAAGACAACCATCCTTGCCTCGCCAGACCACAGGAGCTATCCAAATAAGCCCGTTTAAGAAGCCAGACTGCCCATTCAGAGACATTCTTGTTGTTTGTATGCTGTGTTGAGTCTCAGTACCATGAGGCTGTCCGATACAAGATGAAATCATTCTTGTCTGACCCAGACAAACCTGGAGCTGGGACATAATGAAAGAGGGGGGAGGGATATCCTGCCTGCCTGCCTGCCTGAGATAAATACAGCTTCAAGGACTTTTTAAAGACACACAAGAGATTCCTTCTCAACCTATTTGCATCCCATGAACATATACACAGATTCCTGTAGCAGAGTTATCGTCAACATTCTTGAAGACTGCAACAATCCAGACAACAGAGTCTACACAGAACACTCATCCAGCAACTGCATCTCCACCAATCAGTAGACACCAATCTCATGTCTCCACCAATGAGCTGACACCAAGCCCCACACTTCCACCAATAGCTGACACTGGATCTTCCATCAATGTGCCCACACAGATCCTGCCCCAGTCCTTCAAGACCAATGAACTCTGGGTTCAAGCCTTTTATGTCTCCTCTCTTGACTTTAATGCCTTACTTCCGCCTCTTTGAAAACTCCCTGCTTTTCTATGGCAAGTCTTCAGGAGATCTACTCTTGCCAGGTCAGAATCATTCTTCTTTAGGGAATATCCCTCCCACCTCCTCCTCCCCTCCCCACCTCCTCCCCATCTCTCTCTAGTTCACAGCAGTGATGAATTTTATACTTTACACATGAAGAAGAATCACTAGAATAATCATCTCTGAGCCTGTGCTGGCTAGATTCGTGTCAGCTTGACACCAGGTAGAGTGATTTTAGGCGAGGGAACCTTAATTAAGAAAATGTCCCCACCAGACTGGCATGTGGGCAAGCCCATGGCACATTTTCTTGATTGATGTGGGAGTGCCCAGGTCATTATGTGTGGTGTCCTGGATAGTATAAAAAAAAAGACAGACCCTCGAGTAAGCCATAGGGAGAAAACCAGTAAATAGCACTCCCCTGCAGCCTCTGTGTACCAATTCTTGCCTCCGTGTTCCTGCCCTGCTTGAATTCCTGTCCTGACCTTCTGTTGTCCTGAGAGTTGTAAAAGCTGAAATAAACCTTTCCCTTCCCAAGTTGTTCCTGGTCATAGTGTTGGATCACAGCGTAGACCCGCTGCCTGAGACAGTCCCCATAAGGTAAATCCCATTGTTGTCAGCGCCGTTCAAAAATTCTGTTTTTAGTAGACATCTCCCATCTGTCATCTTACAGCAAATGTCTTTGGGTTCCCAGTGTTACCTCGAGCATAAGAGAGACACTAATTTTCAGAGCAAATTGATGAAGGGCCTTATCAACTCCATCCTAAAAGAACAAGTTGTCCATCTTTCAAAAAGCCCCCCTGAGGTGGCCTGACTCCCCAAGTGTTGTGGCTGCTGAATCTCAGGACTCAGGTAAGACGTTTCATTGGAAACTTCTATTTGCCACTTCTAGAATGCCTCAAGGTTCTAAACTGTCACATTTTATCCCATCTTAATTGTTAAATATATTGAAACGCCACACCTTTTGAAGGAAAATAAACAAACAACATCTCTGCCTCCTGAAAAGCTCCAGTACTCTGTGTGTACATGTTCATGTGTGTACAGGTCCACCTGCACATGTGTCCAACTGTGTATGCATGTGTGTGCACGTGCATGGGAAGGCCAGACCCTGGCACACTTGGTTATTCCTCTAGGGCTATCAATTTCTTTCTTTCTTTCTTTCTTTTTTTTTTTTCTAATTTTGAGACAAGGCCTGCAACTCACAAGTAAGCTACACTGACTAGTGTGCAAGCCCCAGGGATCCACCACCTTCCACCTCCCCAGCACTGGGATGACGAGTGTGCACCACACACAGCTTTTTTTAACACGGATTTTGAAGCTTGAGCTCGGTTCTTCATGGTTGCAATCCAAACACTTTACCATAAGCTATCTGCCCACACTGGGAACGTACATTTTTATCTGACTCTTTAGGTGGGTCTGTGCCCCTCCCCTACCGCTAAGCCAGTGACACAATCTGAAAGCTTTTAGGATTCTGTTTAGGATACCTTTGTGGGTTTGAACTCTCTACGGAAGACAAAAGAAAAGACTTTGTCCCCAAGAGTCTTCAACTTTGACGCCCGGACAAAGTACTCTCTATGACAATTCCCTTTCTGTTTCTAAATACAGAAAAGTCACATGATGTTGAATCCAGGTGCAGGTGCAGATCACTACCACTTTCTGAAAGCCTGGTGTTGGATCCCACCCTCCTAGCCATTACCAGTAGCTGAGCATGTTATCTACTAGAAGCATAATCCTCAACTTCCCCTTCAACTCTCCCTTTTACTCTGACACTGACACCAAAAATCAACCTCCAAGGTAAAGAACTGTCTGCTTCACCGAGATGGCTGCTCCGTGACTATGGGGGCCGTTCAAAGAGACCTGGATAAATTTAGAAGCTCTCTGTCTCCTGCAACTCTAAGACACCTGAAAAACAGCAGGTGGTGGAGTCACCCAGCACCAGTAAACAGCAGGCTATATTCCAGGCCCAAACTGCCAGATGATAGCTGTGACAGAGGTTAGCCTCTTCCACTGGAGGGGACATTTGTGGGATGAAGCTGACATCTTTTCAAAGCACCAGAAGGCTTCCGATTGGCCTGAGCTTGGCTGGCCAGCTCTGCTTCTAGTGGATGCACAGCTGTCTAAATGGAGCAGGGGAAATTATAGGGAGGAGGCAACAGCTGGCTAGAAAGGAAATAGGAGAGCTCAGTCCTCTCTGCACAGTGCTGACCCCCTCGCAGTCCCAGGGAGGAAGAGCACGGATTCACAGTCTGCCATTTGCAAGTGGAAAGGACGCCCGCTATTAGCCCCACCACAGGAGAGTTACTGATGGCTGAGTATGCTGGACATCCACAAGGAGGGAGGTCCCCTTACACCTTGCAGTTTTAACTCCCCGTTAGAACCTGCTTCATGGAATTTTACGTTCAGCCACAGGAACTTTGAAATACCCAAGTTCTGAATTCCCTGAGGAGCTCCTACCTGGTTTCATGTCCCCCTCATAATTTCCAGCACTAGCTTTCAGGGCTGTCCAGTGGGATGTCCCATTCTGCCATCTGGCTTCCCAGGGTGTTAATGTCAGAAAAACTGTAGAACATTTTAAAAAATAGAAAAAAAAATCAACATTTGGTCCTATAAATTACTTGTGAAAATTAATTCCCTTGTCTGACAGCATTCCTTGAATGACATTACCCAGAATGTCTGTTGAGATCACCTGGCACTTTCATGGCCTTTACTTATTGTCATGCTGAGACACACTGAGAACTCCCAGGGGACAACAGGTAATGGGTGCTGGAAGAGGGCTGTGCTTCGGTCTTGCTCCTCTGACCACTGAGGTCAGGGCTTCAGATCAAACCCAGACTCTGTCTGAAGGATGGCAGGATGGACTTCATACTGTCAGGTACTCACCAGGCCTTACCCACGAGCTCAAAGCAGCTGAACCATGAGGGTCAGAGAGTCCAGCCAGTTCTCTAAAAGCAAGAGGCTGGAGGCTGGTCGGAAGGTGGCCAGAGTTATAATACTAGTGTTTGAGATGTTTGTGTGGGTGACTCATTCTTTTCCTTTCAGATATGCCAAAAAGAACTTGACCACTAGGAAAGCCGGGCCATTCCATATAAAGTCTGAGATGATTACCAGTATCCCCAAGTGAGAGAGAACAAAGAAGCTAAGCAAGGTCACACCAAAGGATATAGAAATTGCCAGAAAAACATTCAGTACACTAAGAGCCGGGCTGGCCTCCTAGGGGGGCTCTGGATTGGACTTCTACTTTATTCAATGTGTAACTGAGATTAGAGTTAAGTAGTAGATATCTTCATGTCCATTGAAGCTTTATGCATATGACAGGGTCATAGGTCATGACAGACAGACAGCAAAGGAGATCATAAGATCTAACAGGACCTAGGAGAGTCTCCCCCCAGGACAATGTGTCCACTGTCTGTGTCCACTGTCTGGGCTAACAGCCATGATGGAATGGTGACATTCTACCATGCCGGGAATGTTGTTAAGCAGCCAATAAGAATAACAAAAGAAAAGCACATTTTATGGCTACAAAAATGAAATGTAAGACATTTCCACACCTTAGTGGACTGTGGGAAATCAGAGTTTTGTTAGCTGTTACCCTCTGTATAAAGCCTTAGCCCTGTCAGAGGTCCATCTCTGGGGACAGACACCCTGGAGAAGCCACCCTTTCCGTGGGATGAGAGGTAGGATGACGTCAGGGCGGGGATGCTTCCCGTGGGTGAGGTCTTTATCTATTTGTGGGTTCTTTGTTGGCAAAGAAGTTCAGACACTTTGAAAAATATACCCCGTAAGGTTTATCTCTCTTAACCTCAATGTTTGGAGGGGAAATAGCAGCAGCAGCAGCAGCAGCAGCAGCAGCAGCAGCAGGAAGAAAATCAAAACAGAGAACAGAGCATGGGAAGGGTCTGCAGCTATGCTAGCAAAGGCTTTTCTCAGGGTTTGAAGACTGCCACCGAGGAAAGGCGAACTCTGCAACGGACACCGTGGATCCCAGCAGTATCACCCACATGTCACCGGTGACAAGGACAAGAAAGGCAGGTGTTCCGGGACCAGAGTCAAATGAAAAGGATTGGAAGTGGGAGTCCAGGATGTGTGAAAGTACACGTGCCGTTCCGGACCATTCTAGGCTTGGAAAGCAGGCAAAGATGCTAAAACTAAAAATGATTGGAAATGTTCATGACTTCATTGTTGCCAGCACTAGTAGGTGCCCTTAGTTACCTGGGGAGAACTGTGTCCCTATGTAGTTTTCAGAGGAGGAGACACAGGGGTGGATTAGATGACAGAGTGCCCCTCTAGGTTAGAATATGTCACTTTGTGTGTACTTCCTCTGCCAGCTCTAACACACCGCCTTTCTGACCTGAGGCTTCTCGGTCTCCATCAGTTCTCACTTCCTAGATTTACTTACTATAAAGAGGACACAAGACAGGATGTTATTGGATTAGCAGGCTTCCTAAGTATCGAGGGCTTTGGTACGTAGAAAGTGCTGGGGAAGAGGAGCTTGCATTATTCTTATGGTTGGTATGACTATTATCTACATTTTATGTTTTTTAATTTTTTTATTTTATTGTATGAGTGTTTGCCTGCAACATATCTGTGCACAAAGTATGTGCCCGGTGTCCACAGAGGACAAAGAAGGCACTGAATCCCCTGGGACTGAGTTACAGGTGGTTGTTTGCTGCCATGTGATGCTGGGTCTTGAACCCGGGTCCTCTGGAAGAACAAGTACTCTTAACTACTGAACCATCTCTTCAGGCCCCTATATTTTATGTCTGAACCCAGTCTTTCTTCATTTAACTAGTTTATTAGAAGGGTGCAAGCCATGGGTAGCCTCGGTACCAAATGTGGTAATATTTTCTCTAGATACATGACACAAAGCCATGAGTTAAGTGATAGCTTAAGGTCCCAGAAGGACTTTACTAATTTATTCACAAAACTCAAATTCAGATCCAGTTTTCCATCTAGGACCTTTCCAGATATTGTGCATGCTTATCTGCAAAACCAGACAACTAAAATTTTCTTCCTTTTACAAGACAAGTGAATCTATTTAAAAGATTCTAGACTCCTATCCTGAGGATTCTGCTCACGAAGCCATTGGCCCATGGGAGTTGCTGCACATTCCTATCACTGAGAGCATTGGATAGACCTGCAGGAAACATTTGCAATACAGGAACTGGAAATGCAGGAAAGGATGAAGAGGAGAGAAGGGAGGAAGCACCAATAAAATAACCTGCTTATGAAATGTTGGGTTTGATGATGTCAATCATCAATGTAAAATCAGGTTACCAACGACTTCCAAGCATGCACAACATTTGGTTAGCTGTCTATCTGTTTGTTAAGAGTTCAGCCTCTGTTGGCATATACCTATAGCCTCAAAGGCATTTCAATTCAGCCACAGAGAAGCCAACAGCTGACCACACTAAAGATCCATAGGCCAAAAAAGCGTGACATTTTCAGGGTGTGTCCAAAGCCTTCATTCCTGACAATCTAATAGCTACAGATCTTTATTTCTGGGACCACATACCTGGAGGAGCTATGGAAAAAGGGCAGTTGGTTCTGCCTTGTAGTTTTGATGTACCATATACCCTGGAAGGCCCCTTGCAAACACGGCTTTATGAATCATTCTACACAATTCCTGCAGTGCTCATGAAGCAAAACAAAGAAGCAAATATGTAAGCCTTTCTTCAGTATGTGCTCCCAACACCCTCCTCCACCATCCCACTGGACATAAGAGTGTGGTAAGTCAGAAGGGATAGATTTATCTGTCTCTGCCTTCTCCCAGCCACTCAACTCTGCCACTCAAAACCCCAACCCTGCTCAGTTTCAAGATGAACTGCCCAGCTTCCCTTCCTAAGTGCACATGGGGATCTTTTCAGGAACTGCTTGCGTGGACTCTTTCATAGTCCTTCATGGACTCCATTCCTGCCATTTTGGAGCCCTTCAAGCTCCATGGGCATCTGAATCTGTTCCCCATTAGGCCAGATTCCCTCTCAGATCCTCGTCCATTTGGCCCTGACTCCACAGAGGCCAACTGTCTCCTGTCCCAAACAAATGCCCTCCCATCTGAGGCTCCAGGACAGAAGACTCGCTTCACAGGGGTGACATTCTGGCTCAGCCTTGGATCCTCCGGTCTGCGCCATTTTTATAGCTACATCCTTAAAATGAGAAGAAAGAAAAGGATTTGGATTTTTTTTCTTGATATTGTAATCCTGTAGCAGGTTTGGGTTAACAGTCCAACCATGAAGCTTCCCCTGCTACAAGACACAGGGGCCAGGTGTCACAGACACAAAGATTCCAAACAGAAGCCACTGAAAAGAAACTGTCAGGCACAAAAATGGGGGAGAGAGGCGCTGTAAAATCTGCATCATTACACTTTCATGGTGACTTTTAATATTTACCAAGTACCAAGAACCATAACTTAATTTCTTTTCATGAAATTTATGCAAAACCTCCTAACTTCAGGTGTAAACGGCTTACCACTGTCATAGGAAGGGCAGCTTTATCCCCACTGGAATAAGGGTACTTTTGTAGATTTTTCTTTGTGCAACCAGCTCTCAAAAAACAACATAGAAACTTATTATTATGAAAGCTTGGTCTATAGCCTAGGCTTGTCCCACTAGCTCTAATAACTTAAATTAATCCATTTATATGATTCTGTATTTTGTCTTATGACTTTTACCTCTCTTCCATCTTGCATCTCCTGTTTCCTTTCTGTATCCACTGGTATCTATGTCTTTCTTCTTCCTCAAGACCTCTCTGTCACCAGAAGTCCTCCCTAACCTCTTCCTGCTTAGCTATTGGCCATTCAGCTCTTTATTAAACCAATCACAGGGACACATCTTTAGTGTACTAAAAGATTATTCTTCAACAGGTACTTATTCCACATGTGCCCCTGTGACCAAGAAACAAACCTTTGCATCTCGAGAACCCAAATCATAAAGAATCTTGAGGAATTTCACTTACAGTATGTCTCGACTCTGGTAAAAATCACAAAACTTTCTTCTATATTGCAAAAGCACGGAGCTCAGTGTCTCTTCTTTTGGTCATAGATTAAAAAATAGTCTAGTGGGGGATAAGGCTAGATCAAGAAAAAGGTCACCCAACCACCACCTTTGATAGTTACTACACTAATCAAATCAGTGCTACCATGTGTACTGTTGCAGCAAAAGACACAGAACCATAATAGAACTTGTCCACTAACCTGTCGGACTCCCCAGGCACTGTCTACCCACCTGCCTTGAGCCCAGTGAGTTTCCTGTGTGGGATATATTAGTTTTCCACTTCATAAGTGGTGGAAACTGGAGATCAGAAAGTCTAAATAGCTGCTCTGTTAACACAAAGAGGCAACGTTGACTCCAAAGTCCTTGTCCTTTAACACTTTTCAAACAACTACAGTAAATGCTCTCACATGAGAAACCTCTGGGGCAGCAGAACCTGTGGGTTGCGACCCCCATAAGGGTCACCTAAGACCATTGGAAAACACAGCTTTTTACATTACAATTCATAACAGTAGCAAAATGGCAGTAATGAAATGGCAATGAAATAGTTTTATTGTTGGGGGTCACCACAACATGAGGAACTGTATTAAAGGGTCACAGCATTAGGAAGGTTGAGAACCACTGCTCTGGGGAGATGTGTAGCCAACTAAAAATTGCATCCCTTCCCCAGACATAATAAACAATAGGAAATGACAATGGCTTACACATTTCTCAAGTGAAGTATTTTCTCCACTAACAGATCTGCTGCATGGGAAAGGAGCGAAACTGTCAGAGGCCAGGGATCTTTGAGTCCTGATGGGGGCAGATGAATAAAGGGTAGATTTAGGCTAGTTCACAACTCCAAGTTAGCCCAAAGTATGGGTTCCTCCATCTGAGGAAAAGAAATGACCCCCAAGCATCTGAAGCAACACCGTCTCCTGTCCAGGGAGGAAAGAGTGCAGCTGGACTTGTCTGACCTAAGTTTTCCACGTACCCAGCACTGTTGCTTCTTCTTGTGAAAACCTCCAGGACAAACATAGCATACTTGCTGTCCTTCTAAAGTCCTTGCATTTTGATGTTGCTGTGGTTTGGGTAATGGCGGGGCGGGGGCGGGGGGGGGGGGCGGGGGGGGGGGGGGGTGGGGGGGGGGGAGGGCGGGTTGGTCAAACAATCACAGGCCAAAAGAAATGGCCTATTAGAATAACAGGAAGTAAAACAGAACCGCCTTCAGTGGGGACCACACTTTCGTGGAGGGAGCTGGGGCCAGAGAAGCCTGGGGGAGCAAGCTCTCAGTTCACCCTGCTGCTTTGTCTCTGGTTTCATCACTTTGCCATCTGATCCTCCTGCCTACCCCTGATGCATTCTCAGGGATGGGAAAACTCATAGTAACCTCCAAGCATAAGGACATCCCAGTGACAGACAGATGGGAGCTGTTGCTCCGAAGGCAAACAGTCACTTGAAGTGACCAAGGAGATGATGATTTGCAAGGCAGTTTTGGTGAACTCAGAATGGAAGAAGGTGTCAGTTCTTACATGCAGGGTTGAATTACTGCCACCTCAAAAGAGCCGGGGCAATCCTTTCCCACAGTGCCATGCCAGCGAACAGCAGCTCACCTGTTGTTCTTCTTCTTCACATCACCAAGAGAGAATAAACAAAAACCCAGACACTGAGAACATCTTCCCTTGATTTTCTCCTCGTTCCTCTGTTGTTTGCTCAAAGGTTTTTGCTTCTTTTTCTAGAACACTCAAGGCCTTGATAAACCTCATTCATTCAGTCCATTCTCAAACAAGAAAAAGTGGCATCGCCTTTCATGGCTAATGTTTACCACCTCCTTACCTACAGACCCTGACCTAGCTACCCACAAACAAGGAACTAGCGTCCTCCTCCATTACCCAGGCTTTGCACAGCGTCTAACCTGCCAGGAAGAAGATTCGTAACTGCCCCCTAAAGTCCTGAGCCAGTTATGAAGGGAGTCCAAATCTATGGTAACGCTCTGAGACAGAGTGCTCGTTGCTTTTCCAGACTCCTCAGCTGGCACTCAGAGAAAACACTGAGACACTACACTGAGAGGTAAATCTCCCAGAGACCATGGAAATCACGTTCTCCTATCAGAACCTGAAAGAATCACGAGGTATTAAAAGGTGAAGACATGTACCAAACCAATGTAGCAGAAACACAAAGTAGGAAACCATTTTAATACATAGAACAAAATTCAAAGAAAAAAAAGCTGCTTTTCAAAGAAAAAAAGGAAAATCCACAGAATGCATTGCCTCGTGAAAGGTTTCAGTGTGGCCAACAGTCTGCAAACACAACTAACTGTTCAAGATGAAGAGGAATGAATGACTCTGAGGGAAGAGGGGTGAGAACCAACTGCCTGTGTGGATGACAGAAACGGATCACTTTGTAGACATGTGCTGCTGAGTGAAGAGAAGACTTTCTAGTGTAGAGGTGACAGTATGCTCAGTTTCTTGCTGACCCACACAGTTCTTTCTGATGATGCCAACCCTCCCACACACCCTCCAGTAAGGTAGACATGGGGTATGAAAACTGCCATTCTTCTGGGGCTGGTCCTTGCTCACATCCCAGAGCATCCATCCTCCAAAAGGCAAGCTAGCAGTGCAGAGGATCCCTTGCTCTCTTCTTCCCCCAGGGCTTCTCCAGGCCTTCAGAGTACCTGGCCAAGACAAGAGAGTTGGGACAGGTGGGCTCAGGTAACCTGGAGGATCAGAGTCTCCAACTCTGCCTCAGCCAGGAAGCATTCTCCATGGCCATAAGTCCATGGGATCTGTGCCTGATGCACACCACTGTTTTAGAATTGATCTATGAGAAAAAAATAATATCTGTACACAGAAGGCTGAATTACCCACACTGGCTGCAGAGTGAGGGGGCAGAAGTCTTACAAAACCCCAAGAAAGAGATTAATGTTCTTAACTAAGAAACACAATATATACACACTCTTTCTCTTTTTCAAAATAAATGATTCCCAGAGAAAAAGAGACTTAATATTTTGCTACGTTTGGTTTTCTCTTCATTTGTCTTGTTGATGAGTGAGTAAAACAAGAAATAAATGTGACCATGAAATGAGTGGGAAAATAATACTTTATGGAAGGGATAATTAAGCTGGGTTGGTTAAGTCAAGCTCCTGCAGGTCTATTGTAAACTTTCTGCCCCTACGCTAAGTAGGAAATAGTGTAAATGGCTCAAAGACGCCAAGCTTAGTTGTGTACACCTCTGTAATCGCTCTGGGAGACTGAGGCAGGAGAATGAGTTCAAAGTCATTCTGGGATACAACAATGAACCCCTGTTTCAAAATGCAAAATATTAAAAAAAAAGGCTGGAGTATAGCTCATCGTTAGGGCACTAACCTAGAACTTAGGAGGTCCTGAGTTCAATACTCAGTACTGGGGGGTTGGGCAGGCTCAAAGATAAAGGTTTTAAAAGACGATTGTCTGGGTCACTAAGTGTAAACACCTACATCTAAGAAAATGTCTTGCTTCAATTTTAAGTAATTATACTGCATTTTCCTACTGTGCCTACCATCTCATTAAACCTGCGTGAAATGCGTAATTACCACACTATGCAGGTGAGCTGACTTCACTGGTATGTACATGAAAGTCTCACATTAACTGCCTATTGAGGCCCCCCAGGGCAAGAATAGGGCATACTCATCTTGTACACCCAACTCCTAGCACAGTGTATATAACAGGATGCACATTCCAAAGAGGATCTCCAGATCCGTCACGGGAAAACATCCTCATTATGTCTACCTCAGTTCTTCTTGAAAGGAAAGTAGGTGGACACCGGATACCATTGTCTCTGGCCAATACTGTCCTTTAGACCCTAGCATCTCTCCTGACTTGCCTGACTAGGGCCCATCTTAAACACCGATGCCATTCCCTGACTTCTACTTTACTAATATAGCTTGAGAAACAGTTATACTAATGCTGATGCCTTCACTTACAATCGAAACAAGATCCCGATTTATTCATAGACCATAGTCTTTGCCTTTACACCTGAGACTTGTTTACAGTGACAATTCTCCAGGTAAGAAAACCTCTTAACTGAATTCTAGGCCGGGGGCAGGGGCAAGGGAAAGGGCTGTAGAGAGACCACCTCCCTCATATGCAAAGCGTGACAGTAGAAGTATTGAGAACTTCGTAGCAGTGCCCAGCAACAGTGAATGGAACAGACTCCAGGCACTTGTGGCAAAGGCAGAAGGAAGGGAGGGAGAAGATGCAGGCCACACAGAGGGGGCTTTTGTGGTCCTACATACGTCTTAGGCCAACCTTCAGCACAAGGCTTTGGTCTAAAGCCCCAGGCTGAGGGTTATAGACCTCAGAATTTGCCGCCTTCTTGATGTGTCCCTCTTCTAATGGCTTCCCAGGTGGCTGCCCTGACGTGGAGGGACACTGGGCTATGTTCTGTGCTATGTAAGCCAAGACATCGACCAGCTGATCAGGTGAACAACAAGACCTTTGGGTCTGTTCCTTCCACACTGAGCATACAAATGCAACCACCATTTGGGGAGACTTCCAGAAACACAGTCATGTGTCACGTTGCCCACAGGGACCTGTTATGAGAAAGGCATTAAGTGGTTTTCATCACAATGCCAGTATCTGAGTTTATGAGTCAGTTTTCTCCTTGCCGTGACAAAATGCCCGACCAAAGCCATTTAAAGAAGGAAGGGGTTTGTTCAGTCTGAGGGTTTAGGGTCCATCATGGCATCAAGACAACAAGCAGCTGGTCACACGGCATTGCACTCAGGATGCAGGGAGACGGCTGCCAGCACCAAGCTAGCATTCTTCCCTATCTCTTTTCATTCTAGTATCCGATCCCATGGGATGATGCCACCCACACTCAGGATGGGTTTTCCCTCCTCAGTTAACCTGAACCTCCTCACAGACACTCCCCCAAGGTGTCTTCTAGGGGACTTTTAAAGCATGCCAAGCTGACGGCCAAGAGTAACCATCAAGCTGCCCAAGCTGCCTGCTAAAACCCTGCCTCTCTGTGACATGGCAAAGCCCCTGAAGCTGAGCTGAGCCCTCGTTGTGGACCGCTGCTGACTGCTCGGTAGATCTCTGAATTCA
>CABHPH010160608.1:7502-51375 GCA_902168325.1 Peromyscus nudipes | reverse complement strand
TTCGAGGGAAAGAGAGCTTAGGGGAGCGGGAGATCCCAGCTGGATCAAGAACAGAGAGGGAGAACAAGGAATAAGAGATCATTATAAATGAAGACCACATGAGAATAGGAAGAAGCAAAGTGCTAGAGAGGTCCCCAGAAATCCACAAAGATACCTCCACAATAGACTACTGGCAATGGTCGAGAGAAAGCCCGAACTGACCTACTCTGGTGATAAGATGGCAAACACCCCAATTGTCGTGCTAGAAACCTCATCCAATGACTGAGGGAACCGGATGCAGAGATCCATTGCCAAGCCCCAGGTGGAGCTCCAGGAGTCCAATTGGCAAGAAAGAGGAGGGTTTGTATGATCGATAATTGTTGAGACCAAGGTAGGAAAAGGCACAGGGCCAATTAGCCAAATGAATGGAAACACATGAACTATGAACCAATAGCTGAGGAGCCCCCAACTGGATCAGGCCCTCTGGATAAGTGAGACAGTTGATTAGCTTGATCTGTTTGGGAGGCATCCAGGCACTCGGACTGGGACCTGTCCTCAGTGCATGAGCTGGCTGTTTGGAACCTGGGGCTTATACAGGGACACTTGGCTCAGCCTGGGAGGAGGGGACTGGACCTGCCTGGACTGAATTTACCAGGTTGAACTCAATCCCCAGGGGAGTCCTTGCCCTGGAGGAGATGGGAATGGGGGGTGGGCTGGGGGGAAAGCGACAGGGGGGCACAAGAGGGGTGAGAACAAGGGAATCCGTGGCTGATATGTAAAATTAAATTAAATTATAAAATTAAAAAAATCTAAATGCAAGGTGATATCACACAAACATGCTTTCTCTCACATATTGGGATTTAACTCAATGTGAGGAAAAGGTCAGAGAACATAATAGACTAGATTTGAAGTCTACTGGATGTACTTGTATTTGTGAAGACTTGGCTCCAAAATATTCCCCCTGTCTCATATTTTGGGAGCTTGTTACCAGGATCAGGGTACTATTTGGGGAGACTGTAGGGCCTAGTAGGAAAAAGTGGGTCACTAGAGGTAGCACTGAACTTTCTAGCTCAGGTCATATATCCAGTGCTCTGGTATTATGTTCTTTCTGGTCTGACACGGCATGTTCATCCCACTCTAATATTAGGATGGAGTTCACACTCTACCAGCCTATTTTCCCTGCCACAATTGGCTGAAATCACTGAATCATGGAGTCAAAATAAATCATTTCTTCCTTAACTTGTTTCTGTCTGGAATCATGCCACAGTGAGGCTAATATAACACCGTTCAGTATCTTTCTAAATCTGTTTTTTTTCCCCAGTCAAAACAGAAAATACATCTGAAGAGACAATTAGGTAGACCAGGCACTTGCCACACCAGCATGAAGATGAGAGTTCTTATCCTTAGAACTCACGTTCAGACACAACCCAGTGGGAGTGACTTATTTCCCATTGTGCAAGAAGAAGCTGTAGGGAACTCCTAGCACCATCTATCTACCCAAATTAATAAGCACAAGCTCCTGACTTAGGGAGCCAAGCCTCTCTATATAAGGTGGAAAACCTGTCGTGATTGAAAAAGAACAGTCCCTGTAGGCTTGTAAATTTGTGTACTTGGCCCCTAGTTGGTGTAACATTTTGAGAACGATTAGGAGATATACCCTTGTTACAGAGGTTGTGACAGTGGGGATGGGGTTTGAGTTTTCAAAATCTACCCATGGCATTCTCAGTTAGCTTTCTTTGCCTTATGCTTATAGATCTAGATGTAATTTCTCTGACTCGACTGAATCTACCACGCTGAGCTGAATCCCCAGGGGCGTCCTTGCCCTGGAGGAGATGGGAATGGGGGGTGGGTTGGGGGGAGGGAGGGCGGCGGCGGCACAGGAGGGAGGACAGGGGAATCTGTGCCTGATATGTAAACTTAAATTAAATTATAAAATAAAAAATAAATAAAACGCATGATAGCTCATGAAAAAAAAAAAGATGTAGTTTCTCAGCTACTGCCTTACCACCATGTCCATCTGCTTGCTTTCTGCCGTGATCCCCAACATGATGGTCATTGACTCTCATTCTAAAACTGTAAGCACCTAGTAAACTCTTTCTTCAAGTACTCACCTTGGTCATGGTGTTATATAACACACTACAAAAGGAACTAAGAAATGGTTATCAGGGAGTAGCCTATTGCTTTGACAGGAGGCCCACATACGCTGTTTTTGTTGTTGTTTGTTTGGTTGTTGTTTTTGTTTTTTCTTTTTTGAGGAATGTGGAAGATTCTGGGATTTTGGACTAGGAAAGCAATTGAATGTTGTAGGTAGGGATAAATGGGGCACCCTAGTAGGAGGCTGGAGTATGGTGCTGAGAACAATGTGGACTATGGAGACCCACCTCAAGACTTTTCAGAGGAGAATAATATTAACAACTAGGATAGAGTCCATTCTTGTGATATTTTTGCATAGAATGTGGTCCTAAGAATCTGTCCTAAGAATCTGACTGGGGTTGAATTGAAAATTTTGCATTAATTTGCTTGACCAAATAAATTTCAAGATAGTCTCATACTGACAATGTCATGTCATTATCAGTAACCACTCTTATGTAGGTCTACAATGAAAGTGATTACATACATATATATATACTCTACATATATATCTAGAGCAAGAAGAAACCAAGCATAAAGATGAAAGTCTTGATACAAAATTGTATAAAGGGAGTGACATCCACATGGCAAGGCCCACCCAAGTACTCCTGCAACATGTTAAAAAAAAAAGACATAAAGAATCTTATGTTCCTAAAAAGCAACAGTAAATCAAAGCTTATAAGAATGTAGTTCAAGGAGGGGGTGTGGGTGCATCCCAAGAGAGCAGCTGAATTTGGCAGCATCTCATATGTGGTTCTGGATTTAAACTTATGATTGACACAAGAATAAAGGGGTTGTGAAATCTTCCTCTCTGTTTATGGAGAGCCCCTGAGGGCAGACACTTGGTAGGGGTAGTGACTTTACCAAATGACTTCCCAGAGAGGCCATTACATGAAGCTGTGAAAGTGAAGCCTGGATTGCTTTGGAGAACACAGGTTAGAGGTGACAGAGCCCTGGGATGTCTGCTAGGAGTGAAGTGCACACAGGGAGTAGATCCAGCACAAGAGACAGAAGTGTCTTGCAGTCACCAAAGCTGTAAAGGCTGAGCTATTTAAGCTCTTTGACATCAGGGATAGACATGCAAGATTTGAAGTTTTCCCTTCGGCATGTAACTCTGGTTTTAGTTAAATATTTCCACACTATGCTCCCATGCCATCCTTTGGAATGGTAATGTATTATAAATCTGTGTCATTTTGTATTCAAAGTATGTAAATACATATTAATTATATATGTATATATAATGTATATATATTATATACATATAATATATGTGGCCATAGATTCAATATATACAATGTTACAGCTCTTAGTTTTGTATAGCACTTTCTATTGTTATTAATAACAATGAAGGCTTTTCTAATGTGCATAAGCTAAGTTTCACACCCACATACACCTCCATACAACCCCTCTCTCACATAGAGAGAGACAGAGAGACAAAGAGAGAATATCTTAGACACTCTATGAGCTCTAAATCACTTTGCTTCCATTCTAGATAGGAGGAAACTGAGGAACTGAAATGTTAAATGACTTTCCTCAAGCCACACAGATAGACATGGTAGCTTTGGAGATAAAGCTCTCTGATCCAGGTCCTACTTCACAGTGTCATGCACAGTGTTCTCCTGAGGCTCACATGCTGAACATTGATCAAGAATGCATGCACCTGTTCTGAGTTTCTTTTTTCTTCTCTGTCTTTTAATTTCTTGTTGTGTCTAAATCAATCTGTTTTAGTGACATTCATAATACTATTATCCTATTTAAAAGATACTTTCTATGCCACATTAAGTAATTTTTGTATATTATAGTTCTTAACATAGAATTTCTTTAATTTGTGATATAAATATTTATGTATGCCTGCCTCTATTGTCTATCTACTATCATCTATTTATCTATCTCTGTCTGTCTGTCCATCCATCCATCTGTCTGTCTGTCTGTCTATGTATCTAACAATTTATCGATTTTACTTTACAGGTCACAATAAAGAGATTGCTTTGAGTGTTAGAAAAGATTTTGGACTTTAAAACTATAATGAGAATGTGAATACTAAGGGGACTTTTGAAGTTACACTAAATGCATTGTGATATGGCCATGAACCTATGGGATCCAGGGAGTGGAATGTGGTGGTTTGATTGAGAATGACCCCTTAGGATCTTTGAATACTTGGTTCTTGGTTGGTAAGTTACTGTGTGCCTGTGTTGGAAGAAGTGTGTCACTGGAGCTTTGTTTTGAAGTTTCAAAACCCCTTGCCATTTCTAATTAGCTCTTTCTGCCTTGTGCTTATGGATCAAGATGTAAGCTCTCAGCTACTGCCTCTGTCTCAACTATCTGCTGCTCCTGTGTACCCCAACCATGATGGTCATGGACTCTACCTGTGAAACAGAAAGCCACAAAAAAGCATCTTTCTTGTAACAGTTGTCATGGTCATGATACATTATCATAGCAATAGAAAAGTAACAAAGAAAATATACAAAATTAACCTTGGTCTTCCCACACAGGGACACACATATGTACATGTATGTATACTTGCACACAGTATGTGTCCCTGTCAGAACTTGCATACATATAGGCAACACACACACACACACACATACACACACACACACACACACACACATCAAAACAATAGAAAATACCTACATATAGCTTTCAAGAATTAAATGGCTTTAAGCACAATTAACTAATTTTTTTGCTAAATAATTGGAAGAAAATATAGACTTAAAAATGGCAGTTGTCATCCTATGGAAAGAGTAAACACTAATAAATAAATCGTGTTTGTGTTATCTAATTTATTGTGTATATTTAGGAATATGAAACCATAAAATATGGGAGTCTATCTAAATATATGTCAATGAATGCAAGATGAACAAAAAATAGCTGAGAAATTAAGTTTAGATGCAAATACACTTCCTAGAAATATGACTTTTACCTCCTTTCATTATTAAAGTATACATTTTGGAATAAGCACATAAAACAAACATTTAGATTTGTAGTACACTTTGTTAAGGACTATTAGAAACTACAGAATTTGTAAGATTTGATGCCTACTGTTCCTCAAAAACATTATTTGAGGTCCAGAAGAATCAGGTGATTCTGGGGGAGTTGTGTATTAACCCTTCCAACTGGTTCAGCTCCCCTGCTGGAATCCCTCTTCTAATCTGTTTTGTGAGTTCTACAAGGACTCAGTAAGTATTTTCAGGTCAAAGCTATTAATTCCTTTTTTTCTAACTCTAATCTGAAGAGTAAACATTTCTTGAAATTTTCTGTTAGACCCATTTAGGTAAGCACCTTTGAAATAAGAATCTGATTTGGAAAGTGTCCTGTGGAGGAAGAACCATTTCCTGTATAAATTTAATTGCGTGCAAGAAATTTACTAGTATCTCCGGTTTCCAGAACTCTCCAGAGCAATTATCACAAACCTAAAAGACTTGTTAAGCATAAGACTCTTCCTAATCAGGAATAATTCCTGGTGATCGTTGTCAGTGTATTTGATGCCTGCCTTGATATTAATTGCAGAAATTTCAGGCAGGATTAGGCAGAATACAAAAAAAGTCAGCCAGACCAGGAGGGAAGGTTTCTTAAGCTATTTCAGCAGCTTAGAAGTAAATCATAAAATGTCAAGCTAAAGAAATTGGCTCTGATAAATATGATTTTAAGCTTTTATCCTTTCTGAACACTTTCAGTCAATCCTAAAGACTTTAAATGCCAAGCTTAATATTGAACAGTTATGCTAGAGCACATATAGAAGATTGAAAGCAGTTTTTCTACATGAGAATAAGGTGTTTTATCTTTATTTAGACCTCCAAATGGAAGAAAGCAACCATTGTGGGAGAAGATTACAAGCAAATGAATACTTCTAAAGAGACCAAGTCCTGACCACCAAATAGGAAAATATAAATTATAACGAAAAGTATAATCACCCAACCAAGTTATGTGCATAGGACACGCTTCATTCTCAACCCCTTAACTTCTTCCAAGAGTTAATATGACTGAGTTGCTACAAGGGAATATGCAGTTCTAATTGTAATTTAATTTTACATTCTTATTTATTGGAAATTTAGATTTGACAATGACTCTAAAAATTGCCTGCCAGCTGTCACTTGGCTTCTATTCCAGTGTGGTCTTTGTTCGATGCACATGAGTAAGTCCCAATAATACTGAAGGAACTTGTGCACAATAGGATATTTGATATTTCTGGTACTTATGTTGGAAATATATTTCCTGGTTAAAAATACAGACACCCTGAATTTTTCTCAGTTTTCCAAGTTTCCTAAATAAAGGCTATCAGGATAATTGACCCCTGGATGCAGATTTTGAGAAGTATTATATAAACCCACCTGGGATAGTGAAAATACATTAATTTGGGAATCAGGAGACTAGAACCAAAGATGGAATTCACCACACATTAGCTGGATATCCTTGAATAATTGGGTAATCTTTCCAACATTTATTGACCTTGATTTGCTTCAGCTTGAATTAACTTTCAGCTCTGAATTCACAAAGCATATCACATTTGCAGCCCCATTCTTAGTGGTTTATGCAAGGTGTGTGAGTAACATTTCTTGAATGAATGAACTATGTTGTACACAATTAACTAGAACAATTTATTATTTTTTCCCAGCTAAAAGAACTATTTAGAACGAAATAAAATTCTGGTGTACAATTTTTAACAGACACCCTCTAGTTTATTAGATGAAAATGCAGCTTAAAGTTAGAAATTCAAAACTTGTCTGGAAATATGAAGAAATCAAATGGGTTATTCTTTGTTTAATGTTCATAGAAGTCTACCAAATGGTGCTGTTTGTAGTGAAACAGCTGTTGTTTTATTCCCAATGACAATATAATGCTTCAACAGTTTGTTAGGAAAGAGCCCATTCTTTGCTTAGTCGTGTATTTTTTCCAGAACTCATGTTAATACTGATCAGTAAAGTGAATACCAGAGAAACCTGGTTTACTTTTCTACTACTGTCAGAGATCCCAAGTCTGCTTCTAAATGTATTTTTTTTGTTTGTTTGCTTTTAAGTATGTATTAATTGTACCAAGTAATGGGTTTCACTGTGAAATCCTCATGATTTTCAACTGAAGAGCTGGCCAGGTGTTTGCCTGTGAGATCATTTAAAAGAAATAATTTAATTCAGAGTTTTCGGCCCAGGATCAGGTAACCCTACTGTTTCTGTGCTGTTCAGAGTAGAACATCTCTGCAAGAAGAGCCTGGAGGGTTTCTGCATGTGAGACAGCCATTGAGGACATTTCCCCAGTGGCCTGCTTCCTCTCATCTGACCCCACATCTGAATATCTCTTCTACCTCCCCAAAATGTTTTCGCATTATGACTCTATCATGGACCAATCCATCCACAAAGTTAGCGTCTTCGTCGCCGTACTCTTACCTCTCTAATCCTCCCATTCTCAATGGTATTTTCATTACAGACCACACACTGCCTACACTAAGAGGCTTCTTCATAGTCAAGTAATTAGAACATGGGCTTCCTGAATACATGTGATAAAGGCAAATGAGTTTTAAAAAAGAAAAACTTCAAATTAAACAAAAATAGCATTTGTAATAAATATTTACTATGAATAGTTCAAAATTTTAAAAATGCATATTAACAATTAGCCCATTATACATTGCTTACAAAATAATACAAGACAATTAATTCAGGATTTTTGCCGTTAATGAATGCAGTCTCTTCATCTCTCAGCTTTATGAAATTACATATTTAAGAAGTGACAAAGTTGAATGTTGTCTAATTTTGCTTATCATTAAAACTCAGGACAGTAAAGGAAGCTGTTTAAAAGTCAATAGGAAAGTCAGTATGAAATACAAATTTAAGGTTATAACATCTAATTATTATTGCTGTTTAATACAAAAATGAATGGTGTTTTTCAAATATTGTCATCCATTACGTGGACTTACTTCCTAGTTCATGTACTTTTCATCTTTCCAAGCCTAGTGTCCCTTCTTGAGGTAAAATATCAAATGTCTAAATAATTGCCCTTTCTGGAAGAAACTCAGATGTCTCTGTAAGTAAGTAAACCTCACTTGACGAGCATGAAGTAATTTATAGACTGAGCATTTTGACCCTAATCTTAACTTAGGTATTATTCAAAGACCATGTGTTACTTTAATAACATATTTTGAGGAGTGTATTTCTGCAGAACTTAATTCAAATAATTTCCTTAGTAGAAATTCAGAAGATGTGCTCTCAAAAAATTCATCTTTCAGAGATGTGCATGGCACATTATGCTTGTTCAGTGACAGTTAGCTCTGGTTTTGGAGTGTTCCACTACTGATGATTTCATCCAGGGCAAATTATTTAATAAACTACGATTTCTAATTTCAGTGACAGAATTGTTTTCCCTTAAGCATTTCTCAAGGTAAAGGCAGTCATGTCCTCATTATTCTCCTGTTCATCTTATTACAGAATTAAAAAAAACAAACAAACACTGAATTGGAAAAAGGAACTGAAAATAAACCGTAAGAATATATTTGTCTCCTCGGACATTTTGGAAACACAATTTCCCCCCATATTTACACCTGGAAAAAGGAAATCCTGGCTTTCTCCTTAAGCCTTCAAATACCTATTGTGAGTTAGGGAAAACAGATGGGATAACTAGATAGCAGACTCCAATTCACAAAAATAATACTAATTAACATCTATAGAGGGAACTAGTATTCAGCATCCTTAAGGATGGAACCCAACCTGTCCAGCTGGCTAAGTCATTTCATGCGGCAGTATGTTCAGCAGCAAATGCCATTCCATGTAAGACATTACAAAGACAAACAACTTACCCATGCTTAATTCTCTAATATTGCCCCAAATTGGGTTACTTAGATTGATAAAACATATTGTTTTCTAATCATACAACCAACAGTATACTTTAGTTTTAGAATCTACATTGTCCTCAGGATGTAACATTTTCCTGCTTCTGATTAGGAGTACACTTGGAAGGCAGGAATTGTACACAAGGGGTACACTTGGAATTTCCCATCCAAAGTCAGAAAAATCCCAAGCAAACTGGTGTAAGTTGGTTGCCCTAAATTATTAAGTTGGGAACATCAGAGGTAATATAAAATTTAGCATCCTAGACATCACAAGTGTGGCTGTTGTAGATCAGAGCATAATCAGAGATGGAAAGGGTGAGTGAGGTGATGGGCTCAGTTTTGTCCCCTCCAGCCTTAGCTTGCTTACCGTCCAGCTTCATTTGCTGAAAAATAGAAGCATGAGTTTGATATGGTAAAGCAGCAAATTCAGCATCTGCCTCTTGCACTAATTATCTTTAAAATTAAGAGCAAATAACTTGAATATTTTCACTCTCAGATTTTCACTCATGAATTGGGCCTGGGAAGGTCATCGCACAGATTTTTTTATGATAATTAAACCAGATTGCTAAAATAGATATCACAATGTACAGTCTTTCCCTTATTGACATTCATATTTGCTGACTTAATATATTTAAAACAGGAGCCAAATATAGCATTATATCTAGGAGTTTTATAAAATTTTCAAACTATGCCTTCTTTTCTATAAATCTTTGCTGAGTGGTATCATCCTTAGTATTTCTGAGAGCTCTCTGTCATGTCTTAAAGTGTCTATTGAAGTATTCAGACATCTGATTTTTCTTTTCAAATAAGCAGATAGTGATATAGAATGTACATTGCTTCATGGAAAAGCCAGAGATATCAAGGCAATTAAATATATGCATTCAGCATTAGAAATTGAACCCATTATATCTTCCAAAATAACATCCTTTTCCTCCTGGAGTCTTTTAGATTTCAGAGTCAGAATGCAAACATTGATGTTTAAAGCCTTTTCAAACATATACTACCAATTAACACAGGAAAGCAGTAGATAATTGATGGATTGTTGACCTTTGAGAACTAATTTAGGGAATAAATATGGCTCCTGATTAAAGGATCAGATCCAAATGCAGCACTAGGAAGAAAGATTTTACAATGTTCTATTTTGGAAAAAATATAAAATAAAATCATACTGGTAATTATAGAGGAAATGGAGTTTAAAAGAGATATTGGGGGGTTTGGATACAGTCATGTCTATTTTCTTTATTTCATAGACAGGGCAAGTGATTCACAGACTGGCGAAATGACATACCCTAAGTCACATCAGTATTTTTTTTCTGAGTTTTACTACCTAAATTAACAGAGAGAACCAAAAATGATAAACATCACTCATCAGAAAAAAAAATCCTCAGTTAGATCTGCTGCCTATTTAGGTACTAACTAAATGGGTGACTGACAGCATGAAAAGATAATTTTTTCTAATAGTCATCCATATGAATTTCAGTAATTTTTTATTATTGTTTACTTTCTTTCAAAATAAATCATCATGAGTCTTAAAGTATTGTCTAATGTGTATACAAATGTGTGTGTGTGTGTGTGTGTGTGTATGCATGCTCACATGCTTACAAATATGCACATAGCTGCCTTCCTGTAAGACAGACACATTTCTCTATTCTATTATTTTGTGCATTTGAAATAGTTACTGCTTTCAAGATAGCTGGCAATTTGATGTAAAAAAATCTGGTTGAGAGAAAACAATGCTCATGCAAGAAAAACAAGAGTGAAAAATAAAGTAAAACAATCAAAAAATCACTTGAAAGTTGAGAATTTATCATGTGAAATGAAGAGTTAAAAGACACAGTTGAAAACACTGAACAGATTAAACTATGTGATGCAAATATGCAAAATATATAATAACTACAAAATTCTTAGTTCTTTGTATCATCCATGACAAGATCAGAATGCATGATGAGTAAAAAGTCAATGAAATTTGTAGTTCCTGGTTATTGGCAGGATGGCTAAGTGGTAAAGGCATCTGCGACAAATACTGAATAGTTAAATTGACCCCCAGAACTCACATGATGGGAAGACAGAATCTAAATCAAAATTTTCCTCTGAGCTTCATATGTGGGTCACTGTGCATATACAAAGCCTTCACACACAATGAAGTGAATAACAAAAAAGTAAAATATATCCTGTTGATTCTATTTTAATTGAATGTTTGCATGTTAGCAAGCCCATTTCTGTTCTATTGTGCATTTAGCACTGCTCATTTTCTCTCTATTTATACAATGATACTTCTTATTCTAATTAATAATGATTCAGAAATGATATAGAACAGTCATCAACTTCTAATACTAAATGTAGCATAGTAGCATGACAGAAAGTTTGAAAAATACAAAAGCCATTTATAGGGCTCATGGCTGAAATGCACTAAGCCCTGCCTTCTCTGTCCAGTGTCATCATCTACCACACCCATATCTATGCTCTATTCAAATCACAGTATTATTCAGTTCCATGAACTTTGTCACTATGCTTCATTCACCCAAGCCCTCTGACTTGAAAGGCCACGCTATCACCTTCCAACGTAATTTTTACTACACATACCAGTTACAACCTTTACTATTGCCTGTAATAGCAATCCACCAATTTCTCTATTTTATAATAATACACATTTTAATCTTCCTTGTACTCTAGCAATTCACAAAACTGTTGTCCTTCTCCAGCTATGAATTCCTTCGGCATCATGACCAGTCATAAGCTAGTCTGTGATGTGTTTCAGAATGTTTGACCTGTGATACAGATTTAATACATATTTATTGCCTTGAAATATTAGCCAAACAAGTGTCAAGCAGACCTTCCTTTGTAGGTTGGAGAAAAACAGGGAATTTGAAAATATATCTTCCAAGAAGATTTTTGCACCAAGGATACTGAATACAAATCAATAAAAGTCAAACTTTAGTTTATCACTCTTATGAATGCAAATGAAATTTATTATATAGTTACATAGCTAAAGACACTTCTAGAATTAGTGAGCATTAACATGCTTTTGCAGAAAATGTGTTTTTAAATATTTAAGTCAAATATTTTTCTCTCATACTAAAATGGGAACATTTGAAGATAAATATGATTTAAAGTAATAGTTTCTATGTAATTGATAGAGTATTCTTAAAACTCAATTGATTGTTAAATAAAGGCATGTTTTTCTGTCTCTGTTAAATGATATTTTGTCCTTGTAACTTTTTTTTGCCATAAGGCATTAGCTTTCTGCGCTTGTCTTTATCAAAGTAGACAAAGCTTTCAATTTAATTGAATTTGAAAAGCACAAAGATTGAACAGACTTACCAAAACACATGTGGTAGCTTTAAAACTATAAATAAAGTGCATGAGATTGGCATGCCAGCTTACTTATCTCAGCTGAAGAACAGGTATAATGAAAGGAGACAGTTTAATTAGAGATAATCTATAGAATTAGATTATATAGACAATGACATGTATGACAATATATGACTTTTTAGAGTAAAGGTATGTCATCATGTATATAATGTATTAAACATTCAATAATAAAGTGTTCATTACAGATTCTATTAGTTCAGATATTTTATAAGGAAACCTTTTGAATATGAAAGCATCTCAGAATCTTAAAAATGTATATAAAAAAGAAAAAGCAATTTAAATGGAGAAAAAGAAAAAGCAGTCTGTAAGCACGGAGCTGGCCACATATGCTTTTACATGTGTGACTTTAGCTAAGTTCTTTCAAATTTCTAGACTTTCATTTTCATGTCCATAAATAAAACTTTATTGGAACACAGTCATGCTCATTAAGTTATGTATTATCTATAGTTGCTTTTGCTACAGTGGCAGATTGAATAGTTATAATAGATGCCATGTTTTCCAGAAATAAAACTGATAATATTCACTATCCAGTCTTTTACGAAGGCATATTAATTTGCTTCATAACTAAACTAAATCAAATGTCTTTCTAATCCAATGTCTGTGTTGTCTAGTCTATCTTATTGAATTCTCGTGGAAATTAGTGAATAACCTTGAGAGCAAATGAAGACACTCATTATGCCAGGATTTTGAAAACTTACCTACATTATTTAAATGTATTTGACATACACATTTGTATTATTTCTTATTTTTGAGATTATAATATAATTACATCATTTTCTACTTTCCTCTCCTCTCTTTAAGCCCGCCCACATACCCCTGTTTACTTTCTTTTAAATTCATGGCCTCTTTTTCAGTAATTTGTGATACACACACACACACACACACACACACACACACATATATATATATATATACTAGCTCAACAAGAGGAAAATCATGCCTAGTAATGGAGACCTAGCCAGATAGCAGAGAATAATGAAGTTGGAGTCGTGGATCTTGGAAGAGAAAATACAACTGCCACTCTACTAAGCTATACATTCCATATGTATAAATATATATATGTATGAATATGTATGTATAAATATATACATGTATATGGTATATGTGTGTGTTTGTGTGTGTGTGAATATGAATGTGTGTGTGTAATGTAGTTAGGGATTATGCTGATTATTTCTAGTGCAGCCAGCTCACTCTAATCCTTTTCCACTGGGATCCAAGGGGCAAAGTTATAAGTAGCAAGATACACATAAAGTTTATGTTCTCTGGCACTGAACAACGGTGATGCATTTTATATGAAGTACCATACCTGTTACAAATCTGCTAATATATTCATTTCAGAGATAGCCATTCTATCCTATACTTTCCATTTTTATATTCTTATTAATGTCTTTCAAAGAATGAAATGGTTCATAAACAACTAGCATAGCATGATAACATTAAAGATACAAAAGTATACAGCATACTTTGGAAGTAACAAGTAGTTCACTAATTGTATTTTGGACTGGATAAAGAAGAGGAAAATTATAGCTGGTGCTAGAATCAACCAGCCACCTGAGGCTAAAGAAGTCACAGATCTTTGAGGAGAAACAACTGCCACTATTAAGCCAGCATAATCCTAACTATACTGTAATTATTTCTTCTTATACCTATTGATATTGTTCTCATCTTTCATCAAGGAAACTTTTTGCAACATATGGAGACCATTACAGAAAACCACAACCCATCAGAATGCAGAGTTGTGAGACTCAGTTCCAAATGATATCTACAACACAACTATTGTACCTCTGGGTTAGGGATCACTGCAAAAGACGGGACAGAATGACCATAAGAGTCAAGAAACCGAGTAGCTTACTATTAGATTGGGTCTCCTAGAAATTATGTGGAAGCTATTCCCATGGAGGCTTAACCAACATATCTGCAAGAACAAAACCCAAAAAGGATGATATCAATAGACATGATAGCATGGAAGGGGAAAGTTCATGAGAGTTCAAATCAAGACAAAAAATAACCAGTGACTAAGAAATGCTAAAAGCAACAGAAATAGTCCTCTCTGGGGAAGAACACAGCAATTGGTTATTCAGTAGTAAACAGTGAGCACCATAATGCATACACACATTGAAATACTTTAAAATAACATTATAGGGACTGAACACATTCTAATTTTTATATTTAGGAATTCTCTCTCTCTCTCTCTCTCTCTCTCTCACACACACACACACACACACACACACACACACACACACAGAGAGACACATACAAAGCAACAATTAAAAGGAAACTAAATTGGTATGGGATCTATTTAGGGGGTTAAATGGAAGGGATTTTAGATGGGTAAAAGCTGAGAGATCAGAAAAGCAGAAAGAAGCCAGCCAAGTTCTTACCACTTGGAGGTCTTCTGCCAAAGAGAGCTATTTCCTGTATACCCACACCTATATGCCTTTCTGTTCTGCTATCTCATTTCCTCTCTCTGCCCATCAGCATCACTTCTTTTTCCTGCACAGCTCTGTTACTTCCTGTCTGTCAGTACAGACCTCCAGACCTTTATGGTTAATGCTGGGATTAAAGGTATCTACCACCATGCCTGGCTCTGTTCCCAGTGTGGCCTTGAACTCACAGAGATCCAGACAAATCTCTGCCTTCCTAGTGATAGGATTAAAGGAGTGTGCTACCATCATCTGACATCTTTGTTTACTATAGTGGCTGGTTTTTTCCTCTGATCCTCAGATAAACTTTACTGGGGCCCACAGATAAGATACCACAAACAAGGTCAGACAAACCCAGTATAAAGTATCTTTCAATTATCTTGCTGTTCAGTGATAGGTCTTGATTACCTCTGTAAAAACCTCTTCTTTGACACATAATATCATAGACACAATACAAAAAGTCCATAATCTTCATGGTCCAGACTTATTTAAAGGGTTGAAATTAAACAAAGCAGTACTGTGAAGAGGTGAATTTTTCAGATCATCTTAAAATTCTATCACAATAATTCTGTATTTTCCTTTTGCAAGAACTTGCTTATTTCTAAGAAAAAATAATAACATATCAATAATGTAAAGTTTGTTCAACCTGTAGATCAACACAAATATAATTTTCTACCAAGAACATTTTCAATTTATCTCATATGAATACAGACATATAAATATATGACATGTATACAATGTTTGGGTAAATGTGAACATATGTGCATATGTGTAACCATTTACATTACTTGGTCCCTTTGTTTGTTTTGTCAAATTTGTTTTTTATTGCAGTACATTTTCCAAATCATTAATCATTCATTGCTGGATCCTAATGGCTCCCTCAGAGGCGGGAGTGAGAAGGGACAGCATCAACACAGACACCAGGAGTCAGTTGAAGGCAAACAACAAACTTGTTTATTTAATTTAATAATGGGGAAGTCCTTATATACCCTCCTCCCAGCACCCAGTCTGTGTTGCATTCTGGTGGCATTGTGTGGTTGTTCCTCATTGGCTGGGCATGATCAGGAACTCTGACAGTGACCAAGAATTCTGATAGCACTTATTGCTAGGCCCATAGGCAGACTCCACGTTGGCTCATAAGGAAGTACATTATGTGCATGCCTTGGCAACTGGTCTGAGCCAATGTCCTCAACCCTATGGGCCTGTCTTACTACAGGTGCTGGGAGGAGGTTATATAAAACCTTCCCCATTATTAAATAAATGAGTTTGTTGTTTGCCTTCAACTGACTCCCTGTGTCTGTGCAATTGACACAGCAGCTTCTCACCCCCTACCCCCAAGAGAACCTTTAGGATCCAGCAACATCTGGTACCTGAACATGGGGCTTCTGTTACTTTCTCTTTCCCAGCACAGGTTCTGATTTTCTCCCTCCCTTCACTCTTGGAATTTGACAGCACCCCCAAGATGGTATGTTTTAGTGAGAAGACCCCTCAGTCTTGTATTCTTTTGATCCCTTTAGCAAGTAAGCATTCGGACCCCCATTTCTTACCTTCTTTTGTGTTGTTTGCCCATCCCATTAGGAAGGCACTTTTTTTTCTGTTTCAGTTCTTCCAGTCCCTCCACAAAAGGATTGACCCCCTAGGAGGTGTAACCAAGACTTGGCTCCTGAACGCTGTCCCTCATCTGGAGACAGCTTGTGGGCATACAACCATGACCTAAAAAAAACACAGAAGTCAGCCATTAAACACAAAGCATGAGGGTCCAATACAAATTTCCACCACTGTTGACTGTCATCTTCTCTCTGACTGTTTTTTGCTTGCTGTTTCCCTCTAAAAGATTGCTAATCTTTTCATAACCCCCACCACTCCCATGTTGGATATCTCTATGATATCTGATGAGGAGGAGACAGACAGTTTGGGCCCTGTGAAATCTGTAGTGGAGAAGGCAGCTGTCAGTTTGAGCCCTGCAAATTCTGTCAAGGAGAATGTAACTATCAGTTTGGACCCTGCAAAATCTGTCAAAGAGAACATAGCTGTCAGTTTGGGCCCTGTGATATCTGTAAAGGACTGCGCAGCTTTCATTAAACCAAGAACTGTTCCCTCTGCTCCATCACCATCATGGGCAGCTATATCTCTGCTGCAATATTTGGGACCATCTACCCCAGTACCTGACTGTCTCAGGAGGTGGCTACTCTTCCACAGTGCCAAGCATCTTATAACCTTCGTACCCTGTGCCACTATCAGTCTGTAGGCCTATAGAAGCCTTCTCAGCTAATTTGGGCCCAAATGTTGATGCCCAGCCCTGGATTCCCATCCCCATAGCTGATCCCTCCCTCATATGGAAGTCAGCCAATGAGTCAGGCCTAGATTTCCCTGCTACTTTCAGCAGGTCCTTGCTCAATGGTCCATGCAGTTACAAACTTATTTCAATTGGTACCATATTCTTAAAGCTGTGTTGGAGCCTGCAGTCTTTCTCAGTTGGAGAATGGCCTCTCTCTCTCTCTCTCTCTCTCTGAGTGTTTGTGTGTGTGTGTGTGTGTGTGTGTTGGTAAAATAGTAGTGAAACTTTCCAAATTACTCTTCAGTTAGCAAGAATTAGACTACATTTAAGTAGGTTCCTATTGTTAGTAGAGCTATAGTAACGCAGCCTGTATTACTGTAGTAATACAGTTGACTATACAAATAATTAAGCAGGATTTTGTGAATTATAAGCAGATCTTGAAAAAGATAAATTATTAAGAAAAAAAGGAATGGAGATATGCCATATATTAAAAGAGTCAAGACTATGGGTTCATATTCAATTCAGTAAATTATACTGTTGACAGAGTTGATCTCTTAATGACTTGAGCTGTTCTAATTTAAGGTTGTACTTCGTAAGTGTTTGATATTAGGTGAAGATTATCATTACAGAGGAAATGCATATAGACAACTGAACGAACCAGAAAGACTTCAGCATTGTTTTTCTTCTTCCTACAGAATGTATGCACACACACACACACACACACACACACACACACACACACACAGAAATATATATGAATACAACATATGAATTTATACTTTGCCTTTTTGATGTATTGTCTCAGTATAAAAGATAATAGAGATTGCGGTAGGGTCAAAGCAGCTGAGAATAAAGTGAGGGCAAAATGAGTATTATAAGAAATTTAAAGTTAAAATCAAAAGGGGAATAAGTTCAAGGTACTGTAAGCAGAACATAAGCAAGACTTCATTTTCTTTTTCTTCTTTTGCATTTTTAGTTTTTTTAATTAATTTCTTTCATTTATTTTACATATTTATCACATTTTCCCCTCCTTCCACTCCTCCAGTTACCTCTCCCACCTCCCATTTATCTTACACCCAGTATCTATTCAGTCTCTCTCCATTCAGAAGCAACAGGGTGCCATGGTAGTCAACATAGCCTGGCATAGAAAGTTGAGGCAAGACTAAGCTCCTGTCCCTGCATCAAGGCTGGAGCAAGCATCTCAGCATGGGGAATAGGTTCCCAAAAGCCAGCTCAAGCACCAGGGACAGGTCCTGATCCCACTGCTAGGAGCCCCACAAACAGACCAAGCTATACAACTGTCACACACATGCAGGGGGCCTAGGTCTGTCCCATGCAGGCTTCTTAGCTCTCAATCTAGAGTCTCTGAGCTCCTCTAGCTCAGGTCAGCTGTCTTTATGGGTTCTGCTGTCATGTGCTTGACCCCCCCCCCTTGCTCATACAATCCCTCCTCCCTCTCTTGAACTGGACTCCAGGAGCTTGGCCCAGTTGTTTGCTGTGGATTTCTGACCCTGATTCCATCAGTTACTGGATGAAGGCTCTCTGATGACGATTAGGATAGTCACTGATCTGATTACAGGAAAAAGCCAGTTCAGGTACCTTCTCAATTATTGCTATGAGTCTGAGCTGGGGTCATCCTTGTGGATTCCTGGGAGTTCCCCTAGCACCAGGTTTCTCCAAAACCACCTGAGAAGGGGAAACAGACAAGATCTCCTGATCTCCTGAGTAACCTGGGGGTGGCGGGTGGAGTGGGAGAATGAAAACATGAGGGATCAGGTTGGGCAAGTTGTGGCCAGGACAGAGGAGGAAATTAATGAAAGATATAAGCAAGACTTCAACAAAAGATCATGGTTGTGGTGATATATTGTGTACCCTAATAAACTTCCCTGAGGATCAGAGGACAGAGCCAGCCACTAGAATAGACATAGCAGTCAGGCATTGGTGGCACACACCCTTAATCCTATCACTTGGGAGGCAGAGATCTGTCTGGACCTCTGTGAGTTCAAGGCCACACTGGAAACAGAGCCAGGCAGTGGTGGCACATACCTTTAATGCCAGTACTGGGAAGCACACATGTCTTTAATCCCAGGAAGTGATGTCTGGGCAGAGGAAGGTATATAAGGGATGGGGGAAAATGAACTCATTCTCTTTAGGCTGAAGATTTCATAGAGGTAAGAACTAGTGGCTGGCTTCTCCACTTCTCTGATCTTTCAGCTTTCACCCTGATATCTGGCTCTGGGTCTTTTGTTAATAGACTACCTCAGATTTGAACAACACATGGTGAATCAGAAGACAGAGTTAGTGTCAAAGACTTGCAAACCAAATCTGGAGAAGTAGCATTTAAAGTCCCTAGCCCGTATGGAATAACATTATCCAAGATCCACACAAAGCAATTGGGAAAATTACTTAATTTTTTATTTATCATTTCATTTGAAGTCTTAGAGATAGCAATTTGTGAATGAGAATGTTTACACAGACCTAAACTAGGTTTGCCACAAGTATTTGCCTATTTCAAACTTACTCAGAATAACGTCCCTCTTATTAGTTGCTATTGAAACTACTTGACACGACATGTTATTGAATATCTTGGCTGCATTTATTAATGTAAAAAAAGTCAACACATTTTCTTTAGAAAGTTTTCATATTATCTGTAACATTCTGTGTAGTGTATATTGGCTGTTACTGGTTTTTTGTCCCTAAAATAAATTTTTCTCACTTGCTATATTGAGGCAATTATATAAGAGGATACATGACATTTAGTTTGGTTCCTTGCATATTTTGAGTATTTAATGTATGAGACCTATACTCAACAATATGACATTGCTATTTATAAACTAAGAATATAGCAATCTGATGATATGTTAAATGGGTTTGTATCTATGAATGAAATAGTGGAATTTTAAATTATAAACAGAATCCTTTCTGGGAGGAATTGGAGAAAAGGAAATACATATCAAAATATATTGTATAGAAATAAGAAACAAAAAGGCATGAGCAACAGGACTGATAGACAAAAGCCTGCACAGGTTCAGATCAGACAAAACCCAGAACTGGGGAGGGGAAGTGAACGCAAAATTCATCCACTAACCAAGACACTAAAATTTGCAATTGATACCTGCTTGGAAAGGAAATCAATTCTCCTCACAATGGAGTGTCACTGGGTATATCAATCACATACCATGGCAACCACACAGCCTAGAGTAGTAGGTCAATACACAACAAATTCCATGATTTTTTTGTTTGTTTTGTGAGATTTTTGTTTTGTTTCAACTCTATTTGCCTTGCTGGTGTTTTATTTTTGTTGTTATTGTTTTTAAGAAAGGGAAAGAATAGGAAAATGATGGGTATGGAAGTGCTGAGGACCTGAGACAAGTTTGGAGGGAGAAAACATGATTTAATATATTGTACCAAAATTTGAAATTAAGAAAATGAATGAAATTATTCTATAAGGACATGGACTAAAGTTTTCTTTTGTCATCTTGGCAAGATATACCATTAAGACTTCAGATTTATTATATTCCAATATAAGGCCTGGAATAAAAATGGAGTCAATATTCAGAGTCCGGGTAAAAAAGAATTGTTCTGGATTTCTACCTATTTCTGAAATTACAACAGAATATTTGATCATTTTGAAAAGGGTACTTAGAGAAAATATTTTAGACCTATCATAAACCTTCTTGTTTTAGTAATGATATAGCCAATTTCTAAAAATATTATTTTCAAACACATTTCCTATTATGTTATATATAGTAATAGGGGGTACTAGAACCTGGTTATTTGCCACAAGTAACAGCTGTGTAAGTCTTAGAGCCATGTAGTGGAAACTATAACTCTAGAATGATTGGCATAACAAGACAACATACTACATAGAAGCAAATAGCTTTTGTTTCAAACATTAACTATCTCCCTTGGAATATTCTTTTGCACGGTTATTACGTGGCTTTGAGGAACAATTTTTAAATGATTTTATTTCTTCACTTGTAAATTAAGTATAATCCTTGCTATAAAGTTAGAGTTCTAATTTTCTAAGTTAGAATACACATTTATTATTTTTAATTCAGGAATACATCTAGGATATAATTATACATATATATGCATATATGTTTTGTATATATATTTTTTATGTTAGGCTCTTGTTTGGATTCTCAGAATGTTTCTCGGCTATACCCTGTGCTGAGTATTGGCCTTGTCTTTACTCAAACATCCAGTTCAGTGTGGCTGTTTCCTACATAACTATCACACACAACCATAAACAGATGAATACAAGAGAAATAATCTATTGCTACACCCTAAGAACCATTTAAGAGCTATGGATATAGCTCAGGAACAGAGGGATCACATATGATTGAAATATCAAGACGGAGTCGCTAGCATTGTACTGAAAGCACAAAAAAATGACTGAAGCATAACCCATAGCCAACAGGCCCTACTGCCAGAAATTCTTTATTTGTGGTAGAGCCAGTTAGCATTAACTGTCTTACTACTTTATGTACAACCTTTCGTGGCTTCCAGGACTGTAACTAAAATTAGAATCCCAAGATACAGTGAAGCAATTACAGTAGCATTATTCTTGCCTTACAAATTTCTTAGTTATGTTTATTTATAAAGTCAGTGTACATACATTTCTGGCTCCATATAATCATTTCAGATTTGCAAATATTTATATCCCTCATTGTTACTCCTATCCACAGCTGTTTCACCAGGAAGGGCCAAAATAATAGTATAATAGTAATAAAGAATCCCTTGTCATTTGGTACATAGATAATTCATTTTTCAACAAAGAAAATGGCACTGTGATGTGTTTTTAATATGTCAAAGAGTTCAAAACTATTATTATTATTATTTTGCATCTGGGAAAGGCATACCCTTGACATTCACATAAACATGACAATTCCTAAATTTTAAAAAGGATAATTGAGTTTTCCAATGAGGAAACAGAAAGATGTGCACCATTTGCCGTTCCTGAGGAGTAATGGGAGGAAAGAAGAGCTAATCCTCAGATATTCTAATCAAGTTGTAAATGGCTAGAACCTGGTTAGCACTTTCCAAAACAACTTCAATTATTTGAAATCTTTGTCCTTCTGTCAATAAAGTACACCTAAAATTTATACATACATATTAGAAAAACAGACTCCTATCAAATGCGGATATGTGTGAGCGACAGGGATAACACACACACAGACAGACAGAGAAACAGAGAGAGCTAGCTCGTTCAAGTCCCTTGACTTATAGAGCAGTTCCTTTCATGGTGAGAGTGGTAAGATTGTTAGAGGAATCTTGTGGCAGCTCTGTACTCGTGAAAGTTAAATTAGGAAGCACAGTAAGTATTTATTCAACTTCTCCCACCCCCTTTCTTAGACCTCCGTGAACACAGTTTGTATTTAACCCTTTATTCTAACATCATAAAATACAGCACATGACTAGGCATGAATTTTTTTTAAATATGGTATAACTGAAAAATATTTAAAAAGTAGAAAAGGACATTGTCCTCTGTTGTCATAGTGAACATCAAGTTGAATACTCTGTTAGATCTTTCTGATCACCCCTTTGTTATGAGATGTCAGTACTGTACTGCAATAGACTTCCAATATGTGCAGTCTTTTTCTCTTAAGTATACATATGAAAAGATATATCAAAGAATTTTTTAATCCATTTCCACAATACAGTCTTTGTAGACAATAACAGTTCTGATGGCAAAATGGTGCCTTTTATCTTCAAGAATTCTCCAGTGGAATAAAAATACTGTCATTCATTAGAAACATTTCATACAATTCAACTTTTCAAAAATTCTTGTAGTCTCAAAAGTATTTGTGCCAACTCTGAAACATAAAAAGAAGGAATTATGCTATACACTTTGAAAGAACTGAAAATATTATTTAAATAATTATTTTTAAATGAAAATAATATATTTATTATTTTAAATAATTACAAAATGTCCTATCAGTTTTCACCTTTAAAATCACTAATATATTAACCATTATGACTTTATCAAAAACAAGATGACTCTGGAGATAAAAGTACTTGGCCCCAAACCTAATGACCTGAGTTTGATCCCCACATCCCACATGGTTGATAGTAGAGAAATAATCACTACAAGTTATCCTCTAAACAACACACATATGCAGAAAGTATATAAATGTAATTTCAAATTAAACTCAAAACAAATTAACAGGATATATTATAATATGAAAATATATTTAGCATCCCATGCAGATAATAAGGATATTTAAAAACATTTATCAATGGGGAATCAATGATATTTCTAATGAATTAAAATACATAACTTCTAAAAACAGTTTCTATATCTTCCATTCTAAGTTGCTTATAAGGTCATATTCATTACACATCATTCATTTTATAAAGATGAAATGTATATAATCATCTTTCTAAGTTGTTGATAAGGTCATTGACAAAGTATATTTATAGCTACATGCTCAAATGAAGCTAGACATACCTATGCATATATTATTTACTTAGATAGTAAATAATTAGTAGTACATATTCTGTACTACTTGTGGTGATGCATGTGAAATCCTGCTAGATTTACTATTAATATATAGTTTTTATCACTATGTAACAAATGTTAACCTCATTTAAATATCTTAAAAGTATAAAATTATAAAAACAGACTTTTAAATACTTTCATAAGTCTCTTACAATTTTATCAGGTGACTGCATGTATTTCAGCTAATCAATCAATTACTATCAAATATTTAATATTTTCCTATTTTGCTTGTTAGAACCAGAACTTTGATGATAAGGATTTCCCCTCACCATGTGTATTTTTATCATCACTAAAATAATTTCAAGTTATTTTTTAGAAGAATGGTAAAACAAAAGACACATGGAAATCTCTGTCAGTATCACAGCACTTTGCCTGTTTTCACAGTTTAGACCATTTTTCTTTTATCTGTGGAAGGCTTACACTGACTTCTAGTTCTGAATCACATCTACCATATTGAAAAACATATCTGTACTATAAGAAAACTATCACTGATTTTTTAATTACTACAGAACTTTATACTAGATTTAGATAGTTGATTTTTTTTATAATTCTCAATTTCTGCTTATAGTCAGCTGAGTAAAATTTGGAAAGGTAAAATTATTCATTATAGCCATAAATCTGTTGCCTAAAGTAGAAATGGAAATCCTTTTTATCTGAAGGATTCAAGAAAGCAATTAAAATGAGACATTTGGAGAAAGAATTGACATTAGCCTTTCAGTTGAACTTTGAAGAAAGTTTGACAGCAGGCTATTCAAGTCCTAATAGCAGTCTTCAAATCATATCTCCATCCTCCTCATCATCATCATTCACTTAGAAGACAATAAACATCTAGAACAAGTTACAAGGACAATAAAACCTTAAAAAATTAATACCACGTAGGTATTTATTTCTTTGCCACAAAAGCTCTACAAAGTATATCCATCTCTCCAGTAACCACACATTTGACCAGGTTTGTATCCCAGTCAGGCTTTTGTTGTCTTCTGACTATTTTTCTGTACTCATTTAACACTAAAACCTCCACATGGTCTTCCTGTCCATTTGTCAATAACTCAGGCAAAGTTCCTTTTCCTCATGGCTTGTTTTCACTTTAGATGTGCTCATTCCTGTTTGTAAAACAGGATGTAGGTAAGACATCTCTGTGAAGGTTTTCACCTTTGGGAGCAGTGAGACCTGTTGAGAGGGTTATTAGAATAGGGCTCATGGGAGATATTATCACTGACTTATTTTTCTTCCCAGATACAAGTGTTAAAATAAAGAAGAAAGAAACTTTCTTATGAACCAAATGAGGGCTCGTGATGAATTTCCAATATCTTGTTAAGGCCCATATTACATGGGCTTTGTTACAACCCGAGGTGGTTTGGGGAAGTGATTGGATCCTGACCTAATCAACAGATTGAGCCACTGATTGATTCACAATATCACTATACAAGGCTACCATTGAGAATAGGTGCCTAAGGGTGTCAATGGGAAATGTTTTGTTGTGTTGCTGTCCCCCTCTACCGCTGGCTTCCATGAGCTGATTCTTTTGACATATATGTCCCATAGCTATGATACTCTCCCTCCTCTAAGGTCTAACAAACCAGATGACCACAAACTGAAACATATAAACAAAATTGTTCCTTCATTTTTTTTCTTTCAACTATTTGGACAACAAAAAAACCTGACTAATAAAGAAAATATCCTTAAGAGCATCTCTAAAGCCAGCTAGGCTAAGATATTTTACACTGTGGAACACAAAAACTAAAATTAAAGGAAGGTGGTGCAGATTGGTTTGTTCCCTTCTCCCTTTAGTAAGTGTAAGTACAGTTTCTCTATGTATTAAGCTGCTGGACTCTGCTTGCAAAGGAACTTTTACAGAGTAAGTTAATGTAACAACGAAAGAGGACTGACTGATAAACTTAAGGGCAATGAGTAGTTTCAGGTAGGATGAGGAAACAAAAGATTGTACCAAGGATGGGGCATGTTAAGGATTCTGATATTTATACCAGTGAAAACAGGAAAATACTGATGTCTTTTATATAGCAGAAGGGGTGGGGTTATGCATGCATTTTGAAAAGTTCATTCTAATGGAAGAGTTAACCATTTAGTGACAACGTTAGAAAAAATAAAAGTTACATTACAATAGTCATGAAAGTGCCAAGGTGGAAACACTGGGAGACAACAGGAATTTAGAAGACTGAATACAGATACTGACAAGTGTTGGTGGCACTATGTTCTCACTTGACATTCTGATAACCATTCTTCTCTCTTCCCCACCTGCACATTCACATGGGGGGCGGATATATACAGATCAGACAAATGACTCCTTGGTCTTCGGCTTCTGATTGAATGTACCTAATGCTCTTCAATGGGACAGTGAAGTCAGGCTATTTAACATCATGGATACCTACCTGTCAGAGCACCTAAAATGTTTATATACTCAATCAAAGCTTCCACTAATGGAATTCTATTAGAGCCCAATTTTTATGCTAGTGGTGGTAAAAAGCCCTGAGATAGACATTGTATTTTTTTGTGATATCTCTACATGTTGCCTATGCTTCACACACACACACACACACACACACACACACACACACACACACACAGGCACAAACAGAGTGATAGAGATAGATAGATGCATAGATAGATAGATGATAGATAGATAGATAGATAGAGAAACAACAGAAAATAAAAGAGATCCCATCATTAATACATTTTAGAATTATTTAAATATGAGTCTGACCCGTTTTTCTCAGCCATACCTTGGCTGGTTGAGAGGATAGATAGGGGAATTAAGTATGAAGATTAATTTCATCTATGTAGGAAGACTGACAATGGTATAATTCAGTAAAATTAGAAGTCCAAGAAAAAAATGTTGGAGGGAAAAATCATGATGAATAATGGAGTTTATACTTCCTATTACGGGTACATCTTACACATACGTGTGAATATGCTAAACAGACTGCGAAGACCAGTGCTATTAAAGAACCTAAAAAATATTAATCATGTTGAATGGGGCCTAGGGATGTGATGGAAGCTACATACCATAATGATTGTGTTTATGGAGCCAAATAAAAAAATTTCCCTTCATTTTATTTCCTGTTGCAAGATATTTGATAACATTGCATGAAGATGTGTCTTGCTTTTAAATTCCCTGCCTAAATAATCCTCTGATTGGTTTAATAAAGAGCTGAATGACCAATATCTAGGCAGCAGAGGTTAGGTGGGACTTCCAGAGAGAGAGAGAGACAGGAACTCTAAGAGGAATCTGGGCTGCATGGGATTTGCCAGCCAGACACAGAGGAAGTTGGATGTACTTAACTCAGGAAAGGTAATGAGCCACGTGGTAAAACATAGATTAATATAAACAGGTTAATTTAAGCTATAAGAGTTAGTTGGAACAACCCTAAGCCAAGGACAAGCTTTAATAATTAATATTAAGTCTCGCTGTCATTATTTGGTTGCTGGCAGTCCAAAGAAAGTCTGACTATGATTTCCTCTACCCAGTTCAAGCTCCTTGGGGGAACAAAATATTCCTGTTTGATCTCAGAATTGATCTTTTATCACTATACATTTTCCCGTTCATATTGCTTCTGTTGTGGAAGTCATCTCCTCACACTATATCTAATATAAAGTAGATGCTATGTAAGTACCATCTGAGCAAATGAATTCTATATTATATGTGGGTTTTAATTATCCACAATGCAAGTGAACATAGAAATCGCAGAGAAAGCATTCCACACAACACCCGGCAGGATTGAATACAACTTTAAATGTGCCTTTAGTGTCTGGGTGGAGAACATTACCTCTCTTTTTCGCCTACACTGCCGTTCCAGTCAGAACAAGCTGATAAAGCCAGAGAGTCCTGGTTCAAGTTTCCAGCCCTTAGCCGAAAGCTAAGAATCTTTATAGTTTAGATTCCTTTACTTCACATGAACAAGCTAAACAGTGGATTGTTGAAGTTGCCCATTCACAGGAATAAAATATGTTACTATAATGGGCAATAATAAGGATGATAGACTCTGCAAGTTCAATGTATGTGTTTTTTTTTTTTTTTTTAAAAATCATTTGAATTTCTTTTTATGGGTTATAGAACTAAAAAGCTCTGTGTTCTTTGGGGACAGTAAAAGATTGAAACATACACCACACATGTGTGCACACACAGAGGAGATGTGGGGGGAGATAAAGATATCCTAGACATACAGGAAATGATAAGAGAAAAAACTTATCCCCTCCAAAGATGTTCATAACCTAATCCTTGGACCTCTTATTGGTATTATCTTATGTAACAAGAACAGTCTTACAGATATATCAGAGTAAAAGTATGGATATAGCAGGATTTCCCTAGACTACCAGAAAGATTTCAGTGTAATGACAAGGTCATTTAAAATGGAAGAAGCTTGAAGGAGAGAAGTTAGAATGAGAGAGATATGCAGACTGGTTGTTACAGTCCTTGACCACTTCCTTCGTGTTCACATGACCAAAGAAAGAAGGTGACCTTTGCCCCCGAAAAGGGGCAAGAGATGAAATGTTTTTTAGAACTTACATAAAGAATCATTCCTTTGACATATTGGTGAAATTATTAAGGCCACTCCACGTAGGTAAAAGGGAGGTTTATTTTGTGGGGTAACTTATAATTGAAGGGATAGGTTTCAGGGTCTGGGAAAGGTATAGCGCAGTCTGGTGGTGTTCTCTGGAGAACTCTGCTTGGTCTACTTTCAGCATCCTGGGTCCAGGAACCAAGAGAGCCGGCCCATCCGGATCTCGGGTCTTCAGGGTCCTCTCTCGGCCCTGCCTTGTAGGCGTGACAGTTACTGAAGCCTCAATGGGAGTTGGAACTTCCAGATCAAAGCTGGAATGGCTACCCACTACACTGATACCTGAATACTACACCATGAAACCCATATCAAATTTCCAGACTGAAAGATTTTAGAAATCTGTGATGGCCTATGCCACCAAATGTATGGTTACAATTGTTTTATATTACTCTAATCTGCAGATTCTTAAAGCCTGAGAACCTTTCTTGGCTGTAAAGTTTAAAACATGTGAGAAAGGAACACGCAAAGCTTACAACCTTTATGTGTAGTTTTCTACATTTTAAACTACAGAATTATAATTGCTTTGTTAAACAGAATTACACCTTCATAATAATGCATCATATGTGTATCATTTGCTTGGTTACTATTTACTAAATTTGTAATTTAAGTTTAATTGAGTTCTGCTTCTTCTTATTTAGTTCTTTATACATTAAAATGTATAAGGCAGAATAAATTGCTGACTTTTCCACCAAAATTATGATTAAACTGAGCATCAGTTAAATATTTGCTTACTATGAAAAGATTTTGTTTAATTTTACTTTCACCATTTAAAATATTTAGACTATTTGAAATGTAATATATAACAATAGGCAAGATATTATTTTTAGTTTAAAATAATGACAATTATTTTAATAATCCATGTTTTCATCACTGATTTTCAATGCTATTCTGCAATATGCTAAAGATAAATATTTGTGATTTTAAAAATCAAATTACCTTCTCTATATTCTTTTCAGATTCTGGATGCTATTTCATCTGTAATTATTTTTTTGCTACATACTTTGATATCTGGCAATCCAGCATTTAGATTTTATGTTATTTTATTCAGTTTTCTCTGTCTTTTTAACTTTATAAATTTGTATACACAAACACACACTAAACAATAGCAATGACAACCTCAGAGGATTATTTTAGGGATTAAAAATGATTTGACTTGTAGAATTGTCATTTTTAACTACCTGGCATTTTCCTATTCACGAACTAGAAATAGATACCCATTTACTTGTCTTCTTTTACATCCCTCATTAAAGTTTTACACTTTTTTTTCAGAAGAACTTGTGCATCCCTCATTGGGTTTATTCCGGGATATACTTTTAAAAATTTTTTTTTAGGTTTGTCATAAATGACAAATTTTATCCTGCCTGCTAGAGTGTGACCTAGGAAAGTTTCATGAGTGCTATATTGACTCATTGGCAATTCCCAAGTTAAAATATCTCATTATTTGTAAAAGTCTCCATTGAGCATTGTGGATTTTTATCATTCTTTCAAGTATTTAGATAAATAGATTCATCTCTTTTACTTACTCACTTACAAGCACATGTATCCAAAGTTGTTCCTTGGGTAACTACAGGACAAAAATACTCTGGCTTATGATAATCATCAGATGTCTGGGGCATCTGTAAAAACAGTTACAATCAATGTGTCATAATTGTTTACTGTATGGCTGTTCTTCAAAGTTATTTTCAAGGTTACCTGATAGCCAAGTATGTTACTGAATGCTTCCAATTGCAGCATTCAGGAGGATGAGGCATGTGAAGCTCTATGAATTCAAGGCCAGCCTTGACTACATAGTGAGTTCTGTGCCAGTCAGGCTGCAAAATGAGGCTCTGTTTCAAACAAGCACAAAGCAAACAAATGATGTTACCTTGTGTGTGTTGGTGCTGCAAGGATTTCTAACTTAAAATGTGGTGTTATTAATCACTAGACTAAATACACAAGAAGACGTTATGATGCATACATTCATTTTGATTCACTTCAACATGCTTTTGCCTGTTGAGTCACTTGTCCAGTACTACAATACAAGATTTAATTGAGTTTAATATTTGTAGAAATCACAGAAACTAAAGGTAAGCAGCAATCTTCTGTCTGTATCTGAAGAGTCATAAATAGCACCAAATCTCTTGTGGGACAGTAATGTAAGTATTTTTTATTAAAAATGATTGCAATCTCCTCTGGCTGACTTACATGAGAGAGTAATAGCAATAAGATTGAGTTTTTATGAAAGGAGTATGTATATATATATATATATCCTATAATGCATGACTAATCTAATTGCTAAATTCATATGTTACAACAAGGTCTTAAGTGGGAGTGTATAATAAATCAAACCCACCCACATGCACCTTTATTATTTTATCCACACAAAGATTATTCAGAGTTTCATATACCTGGGTGACATATGTGGTTCCTGGTTGTTTCTCTCACCCTTTTGATGAAACTGTGGTTTTGAATAGTTATTGCTTATTATGTTCACATATTTGAGACTAGAATACATCATTTATTGAGCAGCCATGATGCTATTTGTTACACAAACATAATGTTACTCATCAGTGTTGGTGTTGAGAACATGGCTGTTTTCTCTCAGAGTGTTCACAACCACAATTTTGGTCTTAAGGCTGAACACAAATAAGTGAAATTGATATTAGATACAGAAGACTGGGAAAGCAGCTTAGGTTTCAGATTTTCTTGAAACTAGTTATGTTACAACTGTAGACAGCTCCTTTTCTTACACTCTATTATCGGATAGGTGGTTGTGATGAAGAATATTGCCTGAATGCAAAATTCTTTACAGAACATTCAGATACTGCATTAACTTGTTGAGTCCATCTTTGAATGACTACAGGGGGAAATGCTATTGCCTGATGACTCCTTTCCCACCTGTCATGCTAATTACATAACCCTAAAGTAACAGCTTTTTCACAATGGTGCTCACCTGTGCTGCTTATTGATGTAATTTAAAGCCAAATAATTAACTGCACTACCACTGTTTGGTTTCTGTGGGTAAGCGGCTGAATTATTGGCAAAGCAGTTGGTGCAGGAGCCTTGTAGATTCCTTGAGTATCTCCAGAACTTATCCTTAAATTTAAAACTCTATAGTCAACCTTCCTTATCTTGCTAGTGCTCCATATGTGGATTGAACCACCTTGTATTAAAAATATTCAGGAAAAAATTTACTGCTGTACTTAATATATAGACACTTCATTTTCTTATCATTTACAAGAATACAAGATAAAAGTTATTTGAATATCATTTACATTGTATTATATATTATATGCAATCTAGAGAGCTTGTAGAACCTACAGGGAGATTTATGTAGGTTATATGCAAATATTATGCCATTTGATATTAAGACTTGGGCATTCATGGATTTGGTACTCAAATCTCAGCGGTCTAAGGGCAAATCCATTCATAGATACTCAGGGAAAATTCTAGTTCACAACCTGAACTATTTTATTGATTCCTACTATGATACATTTTCCATAGATATTTTCCTTTAGCTGACTACAGTATTTCCTAGATAACCCTACAAGGCTACCTATACCCACAGAGAAGTTACTTTCATATGCCCATTACCCTATAAAACTGTGCCAGTGTAATATCTAAAGTACTGTTCTTCCTTTGGCTGTTAAGTACCATGGGAAACCTTCATGAGTAGCAATGACAACACTAGGTGATTATCTCTAAGTGTAATAAAACTCTATGATGTTTCTGTGCAAAACACTTTGCCGGGAGCTGCATGTTTACTTGTTGTTAGAGTTGGACACTGTATGTTGTGAAGTAACAACTTTGTTCTTCCTTCTATTTTTGTACTCTTGATTATTCTAATTGTCTAGGAGTGAGGAAGTTTGGATGTTTGTGCAAATTAATGTGTAACAGACTGCATTTACTCAGTTATATTTACTTATAAAAGTAAGTTCAATGATTTCATAAAATATGGTAAATTCCAGAGCTTTCTTTCTAAAATGCTATTCAGTATGTGTTTCTTCAAATGCTACAAAAGTATTTCATATGTAAAGAAAAACTGTTGAGAAGCAACAAGGGGATGTTAGACATATGGCTAAATTATCTGATAAAATTTTAATGGAACGCACCCTGAGGCTGAGGCCATTATCAATAAGTTAGGATGGGTAGCAGTAATTAAAATATGGGGGATAATGATGGGCAGGAAACCCATCAATGTCCGAGGGTAATTGCACGTAAATTGCAGGCAAAGTTGCTGAGTTCTACATAGGCATAGAACAGGAAGAAATGTGACACTTGGGATAAGACAGGTGAAAGTCTGACCTGAGGGAAAGCAGAATGGTGTACGAGTGGGTGGGAGAAAAGTAGACTGAAACAAGAGGTGGAAACGAAGGAGTAGGGTAGAATAATGTTCAAGGTTTTTCCTCATAGAAGTCTCTTATTTGAAATTTGGTAAGGAACCATGGCTTCCACTGGGGAGAGAGCTGTTAGACCCCTGATCATCTGAACCTGATCGCTTTTGACTCTATAAGTTAGGTAGCCTTCTTTTCACATTTCTATCAGATTTGCCCCTAGAGAGACACTGCTCTCTATTAAACATCTTAGTGACTAGTTTGGATCTGGTCCTTCTGGTTGTCATGAGGAATTTACTGCATGCTTGATAACGTTGTAACTGGGATTTTGGCAAGTAGTCAGGTAAATCATGACAGGTCTCGAATAGCGACTTTGATTCCCAAGCCTGTACAGCAGAAAAGCATACTCCCTGGCCCCCCAAAGATGCTGATTCCATCATCTGTAGTCTGTTCCTTATCACATCAGCAAGGTGCTTTCTAACACTTTCTTTCAGGAATCTAATGGGATGTCTTATTGTATGCAAATTTCAATCTATAGTAATGCATTTCTCTAATTTAGTTTTGACTTTTATTTTTCTTATTTTCTCATTCTGCCACAGATATTTCAGGAAATCATTTCCTGTATGCTAACAATAGTCATCTTGGCAACATTTTAATATATTATTTGAATGTATTTGCTGTGTATTGACTTTCGCTTTCTTGGAGAATCCTCCCAGGAAGACATCTTTCCCTTACCTGAAAACCTCAAATCCATTTCTGTGCCTATTTTTCAACCTCTAGGCAGAATATGTTGATTGATCATTAAGCTTCTTCAGGTCCTGCAGAAATAGTGCCTTCCTACCACAGTAAAGTTGACATTTGAGTTTAGCTATCTGTCTGGTAGCCAGGAAGAATGACAAGGGTACATCCTTTGGGAAAGCATGTCACCTTGTATGGCAGAAGGTACTTCTTAATCTTTAAGCACAGGCCAGAGTGCGCAGGCTTCTATAATTCAGGCGAAATGACTTCTGCACTTCCAGAGAGACCTGGTAAATCTGGGGATCATGAACTTTGAATACATCGATTTTATGGATTTGTGTATGCCATTTGCAATCTCAAGATCTCATTCCCTAACAATCAGATTTTATGATGGCAGCAAAGAGCTGATAGATCTGGGAATTCAATTTTCTCTGAAGCTGTTTTTATTTATAATTTTCTTTCTTTTTTTAAAAAACATCTTCTGGGATGGGGAAGCTGGGAGGGTGGGAGGAGGGAAGAGGGGGATATTTGACTGGTGTGTAAAATGAATGGAAAATTTTTCTTAATAAAAAATTTATATTAACAAACAAACAGCAACAATAAAAATTTAGCAAAGTGTGCACCTTATGTTGGCCAGGGACAAGGCACTTGACATCAGAAGAGGGTGTCAAATCCTTAAAGTCAATTTACAGACAGTTGTGATCCACTATGTGGGTATTGGGAACTGAATTCAGGTTCTCTGCAAAGAGTAACCAGTATTCTTAACCACTGAGCCATCTCTCCAGGTGCCTTACACTTAAGTTTTATACTTAAATCTTAGGTTTTATACAATCTCTATGATGATAGAAAACAAGTAGAAGAACTAAAGTCCATACTTGTAGGAACGGAGGTAGAAGAGAACAAAGAGATACCAGGAAATACTTAGAATGATTGACATGTTCATTATATGGGCTTAGAAATGAATGTATAGAAAAACTGGATTCCTTGAATATTGCACATAATTGCACCTCAATAAAGATGCTAAAAGTATAAAAGAACAGTTTTACACAGAAATATTCAGAACACATTTTAAAGTATGGATGAAACAAATCTTTGAGAAAAAGAAGATAATCATTATAGACACAGTGAAAACAATTTATCAGTCATTGACCTGCTTACAAACCCACTTCATAACAGAAAGAGTAAACATTCATTAATTGCTGCTTTCTATTTTCGTAGATAAAGTAAAGCAACAAGCTGATCAAATCATAGTAACGTAAACAGAGAAATTAAAATATAAATAAATGCTAATTTTGTGATGATTTTCTCCTTCTGTTCCTAGTCCCAGTGAATAGAAATTGGTATTTCTTGTTCATTACTTATTAGGTCATTTAAGAATAGGTCCTTTATTTCCATTTACTTGTTTCTAAGATAGTTTCTGTCACAACTACAGAAACTTTTACTAAAAAAAAAATGTCATGAGGAAAAGTAAAAAATTAGCATGACCAACAGTAACAAAATTCTTCCTTACACCGTTCTTGGGGCTTTATTTTTTAGGTACATCAATAAATGGATGTAAAGAGTAAATAAAGAGCAAGTAAGTAAGTAAAGAATAAAGAATAATAAAAAATGGTTCTGAATTGTTGCTAAGAAGATGAAAGGATATGCATCTGTAAACTTCTGTTTGGAAAAGTGCACTATGGAGTTACTTGACTCTTGTTTCTCCTTTGCTGATTGATACTCCCACCGTGATATTCTACATATACTTCAGATATCCACACTGAGAGGCTTGGATTCACCATTTCAAAGCTTCTCCCTTAGTGATGCCTCTGCCTACGGAGTCATCCAGTAACATAAATTCTGCATCTCACTACACTTCAACATCTTCATCTACACCCTGATAAACATCTCCTGTAAACAAAGAGAAATAAACTTGAAGACAATAAGTGAAACACAACTTTAGTTTTATGTCCTATTGTTTCTTTAAATATATTGAACACAGAAAAAGTTTTTGTTGTTACTGCATAGAGACCACAGGGTTCCATGAGTTCTCTATCAACTGAAGAAAATAAATGTCCAAGGTTCAAATGTGTCATAAGTTTTAATTAAGACATCATTCAGTCCTATGGTAAGTAATTCTTTTCATCTATTAAAATGAAGATATCTCTTTCTTCTTTAATGGGGTTAGCTTAGGATTTATCACCTTCCATAAGATACCATCTCTTCCTCATTTTCTTTCTCTCACTAGTTTGTGGTTACATCGACCTCTTCATTTCTGACACAGGCAACAATACTACAGAACAGAACAGATAAGCCTAGAGCACCATCCCACTTAGGTTAGCAAGTCTTATTCAGAGAGTCAGGACCAATATGATTATTAGTCAACTTGCATGATTATGAATACTGGAAAATTTAAAACCTACAGTGGACTGAGTATCATTGAGACCCCGAAGAGCAGGTGAGATGATTTTCAAAGGCAGTCTGTTGGGTCATTTTCTTTGCTCTCAGAGAGTGGTGTTTTGTTCCACTCAGCCCTTTGATTGATTTCATGGAACCCACACACATACTATGGACAGTAATCTATTTTATTCAGTGTTCAAAAATACATATGATAATTGCATCCATTCATAGTTGTTTAGGATATGATTAAAGCATATTAAAGTTCTCTGTCATGATTGCTATGAATCTTCCCAGTGCAAATTATCCTGCTGCATCACTTTGGTAACTATTTATTCAGGTCTCCAGTGTGGTCCTGACACTAAAACAAGCTACTGAGCCCAGCAGTGGTACTAACCAAGGGGAAAGGGAATGCAAAGTCAACAGTGGGACTGAGAAATGGCAACAAATAGTTGCTGGCCACAGGTTAGATTCTGATGAATCGCAAACATAACTCTTCTAAGTGTTCCTTAAGAAGATGGTTCACCCGCATGCTGGAAGTCATGAACATAATAATTGCATGGAAGGGTAAATGCAAGCAGTCAAAGGAAAGTAATGGAGTTGCACTATGGATGAGTTTTCCTTCTCTCTTAATCAAGTCTGCTAGCTCTTCCAACCTGGTCAAAACTCAAGAGCAGTATGGTGATTCTTTCTTTCATTAACTCAGTCTAACACCAGCAACAACAAATGAAGAAATACCCCCAGAGTCAGCACCTTGTCTCAAATATTCCTATGCTTCCAAATTTATTGAACAGAACAGATTTAAGTTTTCAGTGGAAAACAGCTTTCAACATACTGAGGGAACATAAAAGAAATGGAAAGAAAACGTGAAGTATGAGTTCTGACTTGGAGGAATTCAGAGGACCTCTCCTACAAGGAATAGATACACAATGATCATAGGTTGCTCAGTTATAAGAGAAAATAACTTTGCAACATCATCATCTCGGTTATTGCATAGGCCCTGTGTACAAGAACAGGCACTACTTTCCACCTAGCAAGCAAAAACAATATTAGGAAATAAACAGCTTTGGTATTAGGGAATGTTACCATTTGTCTGTTGCAGTAAACTAAAATGAATGTGCTGTTTCAGTTATAACATCAGCATCATGTCTGTCCTGAAATTACAGGAAGATCAGAAGCATCAATCTGCATAATATTCCTATTGTCAAGTAGTGTGAATTTTCTGCAGTGACACTACCAAGACCAGAAAGAGCAATGGCGTGTATTGCAATCTTATCTAGAGTTCTTCTTATGCAGCATTTTGAAATAAGAAAAATGCCATCACTATTATCTATACCTCATACAAGTTTTTTTCCTTACAGTTTTGTAGAATAGTTATATTTTAAGCTGAGTTTTCAGACAAGTTATTAAGATTTTCCTAAAATGTTTAATGGGAAATTCTTCAGTCAAAATATACATGTGCACTTGTACAGAGTCTAAATATCTTAGTGAACATTGATATGAGATAGTTTCTTTAGCCTGTGGTAGAAGCACTGACCTCAAATAAATTCTTACTGAAGGTCTAATATTTGCAAAGACAGGAAATACATATTCCCAAAGAGTGATACTTCTTCTTCCATCTTGTGATTCTACCACCCGTGTGTGTGTGTGTGTGTGTGTGTGTTTGTGTGTGTGACCCGAACAATGACAACCAGCTGACCTTTCAACTTGAATAAATGGAATCTCACAGACTTCACTCTTAGATAAAACCCTACAGGCTAGTAATTGATGCTGAGAGGAGGAGAATCAGTTCTTTCTAGGGATGAACCCCCTGATTACACAATCCAAAATCTCAGCCTCAAATACAGGTATAGCTGGTTGTATTTATCTATATCTATATATCTGTATCTATGTGTATAATAAGACATAATAAACTTGAGAGAAAGTAGGTGGAACAAGGGATGTGTTTCACTGAGGAGAGAGAGGTGTTAAATGATATAAATAAAGTATTCAAAATTAAATTAAAGTATCTTACTTTATGTTATATACTGAATCTACACATATGCTCATCACTTGAAATTACTGCCTCTAAACTGTGTCTTCTTTCTCGCTATTCTTCTTGAATTAAACAGGCTGGTCTAAGGCTGATGGCTAGTAATGTATAGTTCTTTCTATACTCCAGTTTCTCCCCTTCAAAATGAAGATTAGTGCATTGACCAGCTGGCATTAAGGAAGATTTAGTCTTTTTTTACTTCTTAGTATGCATGAAAAGTTTCTAAACCATCGAATCTTTGAGGAACAACTTTCTCTTGTGCCCTTTTCTTTTATTAACCCATATATAATTTCCTGTTCTGTTGATATATTGTTATAGCATATTCTATGCAGAGAATTAGATGTTCTTTAAGTTTTGAGTGTTGATGCTGACTGTTACTCTTCAGGACAAAAGAACAAACTGATACCCAGAATATGTTTTATTCTCAATAGGAAAAGCAAAGTAAAGATGAAACAAGAAAAATTAATGATTAAAAAATAAATGAAGTAAAAAATCAGATAAACATTGATTTTTCTGGGAAGGAAAAAGAGAAGGTTGCCAGTAAGTTATCAAGTAGTTGCTGCAGGGTCCTATGGTATAGAAAAGGTGTTGCTGGCCATTAAGCTCACAATTTGGACACCGGATGGCAGCACAGCTAGATAAGTCCAGGTATTTGTCTATGTGTACCCTCCACTGTAACCTTGTTACAGTATCCATGAACCTATCAGATAAGCCTTGGTTTATGTTCGAAAAAAACCGCTGGCTAAAGTCACTGAGGCTAAGCCATCTGTATATGGATGTTTAATATTATTGCATGGGGAATGCTTCCAATTAATTGTAATTAATATGCAATATGACATCCATTCTTTGTTCCCCCTAAGGTACTCATTTATTTGTTTTCCATAGTTCTAAATTTTTCATCATGCCTTTTTGTAGAATCCTAATAAAGTAAATATTTCTTAAATCACTCATAATTGCATTTATTTTATAACCTTGGGTCATTTCTTTTTCAACATAAAGTATATAACCCAAGTATTTTTGTTCATCAACATTAGAATAGCTACCTTCTGTGTAAGGTTCACATCTATGCAGAAGGCTTAGTAATCATTATTAAAAATAAAAGTTTTATCTTAAATTAGGATTCTTGTGCAAAGTTGGCAGTTGATTAAATCCTCGAGGGTACAGTCCTAGAAGGGATTAATGTAGTCTTCGTGAGACTCAAATATTCTTGTGAAAGAGATAGTTGTTATAAAAACAAGACATGTCTTTTCCCACTCTTCCCTGGCTTCCTGTTTTACCATGTGATGGTTTTGTGTTTAATCACACCCTCATAATGTCATAGCTACAAAGCCTTCATAAGAGACTGACTGATGCTAGTCATCCCAGGCATGGGCTAAATAATTCTCCTCTCTTGGTAAAATAGTCTCACAAGAGGTGAGGGAGAAGGACGGAGGCACAGATGACACGGAAGGACTGATCTATGGGCCAACACCTGTGGAAGGGAGGTAAGAAAGGAAAAAGGCAAAGGCAGCTGAGGTTAAGCAGACAATGCAGGCGCAGTAACGACATAGCTTACAGTGAGAAGCTTTTCAGAGTTATGTCAGTATTGACACATTGACATCAGTCACCTTCAGTTCAATGCTGCTCTGCAGTCAAGGTAATTTCTGAAGGAGATGAGAGCAAATGGTGTGTAGTGAAAACATTTTCATCACTTGAGACTACAAAACTTTCATTCAAATGGTATCACAAAAATCTATGGTAGACATTTTTAACCTTTCTTTGCCCCAGTTTCTCATTGTCAAGATGAAGATAACTAAATTGGCAAGCTGGGAATTATAAGAAAAATCAGAAATTGGCCTGATCTTCAATGCAGCTTCATTACAAATGCTCTTTGATGAAAATCCTCCAAATGTACAAATGGTCTCATATCAATTCTTAGATTATTTTTTACAAAATGATTATATTTATTATTTGATTATTTTATGTCCCTTTGGGGACACTTGTATAACATCGTGTACCCACTGATTTCTGAAAACACCTTGGTGGGAATTAGTTCTGTGGGTCTCGGTGATAAAACTCAGAATCCTGATTGTCAGTGTTTGTGATAAGTGCCCATATCCTCTAAGCTTTCTTCACATCACTTGATTTCAATTTCCATTGCACTTATTGTGTGTGTGTGCGTGTGCATGTGTGTGTGTGTGTGTGTGTGTGTGTGTGTGTGTGTGTGTACACGTGCGTGTGCTGGTCATGAATGCCCCAACAAATGTGAGAAAGTCAGAGAACAACTTGTGTTTTTTTTTTCCTCTTTCTTTCTGCACATGATTCTGAGGGATTCATTTCTGGCAATCAGGCTTGATAGTCAGTGCCTTTACCCTTCATCCACTGAGCCATCTTTCCTGCCTGCATAAACTCATCTCAATATGTTATACCTACCTCAAATTATTAATCCTTGAGTTTTGATAGTTATTCTTTTCAGATAATAATTGTTCTTCTTTAATTAATATTATAGAACCATTTTGAAATGGAATTTCTTTCCCATTAAAATGTGGTTTTGGTTGAATTATAAAAGTAAATGTTTAAAAACTTTAGAAGCTTATCATCTGATTAAATATATTCTTCTTGGTTATATTTTCTATTGAAAAAATTTCAGGACTCAGACTTTCAGTAATTCATTGATTCTTTTTTCTAAATATTGCCTTGATTATTATCCACTGTCCTTGTACTTGGAGTATGAAGTACAATAGTTTGGCATGGATTTGCCTGTATTTATACTAGTGTATACTAGTAGGCTCCATGCATCTGTGTAGATTTGCAGTAAATTATAACATTGAAACTATTTTCATATCTGTTGGAAATAGTAACAGAATCTTATGAGAGCCCAGTGCAGTTTAGAACAAAGAATTCACACACATCCTATGTATAATTTAAGCCATTCTTTGTAGGCATGAAACATTGAATTTCTGTATTGGTGGTTCAAAGCCACAAGTTGAAACTGATTGTACATGTTTTTTTTTTTTTTTTTATAAATCTATCTGGAGACTATAAAGGTTAAAGCTGATTTGAGTCCCAACTATGTAGCTGCACTAGTTCTCAATGAGACCCAGTTTGTCAACCAAGCTTTTACTTGTATGAGATGATGACTCGTGTAACAGCTACTTTCCTCATTGCTGTGGCACAAGAGCAGACAAACAGCAATTTCCAGAAGAGAGGGTTTATTCTGCCGTGCAGCTTAAGGGATATATTCCACCATGGCAGAACAGGCGTTGGAACAGGAGCAGAAGGCCAGCTATCACACTACATCAGCAATCAGGACGCTGAAGTGAGTAGAAATAAAGGCCAGCCTACAAGCCAAAGGACTCCACCTCCTAATGGGTCTGTTGTAGCAAACAATGGAGTCCACCTTTAGATGGAGACAAACCCTATCTCCTCCCTTAAAAGTTAATCCAATTGAGCCAGACAAGGACCTGACTAAAGGACCATCCCCGGATAAGTGTGTTCATCTTAAGATAATATATATTTCCTTCCCAGAACTCAGATGGCCTAGTGCAAAACCTAGTTCAACTGGGACTGCTCATTTGTTCTGTGTTCTGATTCAGAAGTGCCTAACTCTTCTTTACACCTCTGTTGTCTTTTACTTTTGATGCTGGCCAGAGCCTAAGTATGCTTTTAAACTCTTTGGTACTCCTCCCCATATGCTTTACAGTTTTTTTTCTTTCTTTCTTTCTTTCTTTCTTTCTTTCTTTCTTTCTTTCTTTCTTTCTTTCTTTCTTTCTTTCTTTCTTTCTTTCTCTCTCTCTCTCTCTCTCTCTCTCTCTTTTTCTTTTTTTTGTAGAACGAGTTTACTATAACGAAGTTCCTCTGAATGAAGCTTGGTATGGAGCTATCCAACGGCTCAAGGGTATCTCAGCAGAGGGTACACCACTGAAGGCAATGTTTCCTTAGCAGCTATCAATTGCCACTAGATGTCCTGAGTAAGAAAGGATGCAGCACCAAAAGCTTCTCTTCTATGCATGATTTAATGCTGACAGACCCAGTCATCTTCAAGCCCCGTGTAGTCAACCTCTGCTCCTGTGTGTTTCTGAGTACAAATGTCATGTTATTTTTGTCCAGAAGAGAGTATTTTGTGGACATCCTCCAATACTCTGGGTCTTCCATTCTTTCTGCTTCTTCTTCTTTGATAGTCTCTGAATCCTGGAAAGGGAAATATTGAAGAATCTAAATTCTTAGCTGATTCCAACAATCTTGCAACTCATTATGGAAACCAGTGTAAGCCTCCAACCCCTCTCATTTTTCAAAGTGATAGATTTATATTCTAAATTCTGAACAATAAATGTTCTAAATTTTTAGAAGAAAAATAAACACACATAAGAAATGAACCATTTAAATTTCACTTTCTCACAGTAGCACTGTCATGGCTGATAATGTTAATCTCCATAGTTCCTGGTGAATGGAGGCCCTTCTAGAGTCTGGAATTTTAATGGTATCATTACAAACAAACCACCATAGTGAAAATAACTCCATGATATGTAATTCTGTTTATATTTTCCATAGTTATCTCAAGTATAATTGAGGGATACATTTCTCCAGGAAAATAGATAGAAGTGGAAGTTAGGCTCCATTTCATTAATTTCTGAATGGGTCTTTACCCTTTACCATTTATCATCTTACAGTGTTTTCATGCTTTTCTAACCCAGTGACATGCATTATGGAGTTATTTCATTGAGAAATCTTATTGTTTGTTTGTTTGGGCATTTGTTTGTTTGCTTGTTTTTATTTTTATCAGTACTTTCAACTAATAACTTTCCTGAAGAAATGCCTTAGCTGTCCCCAGATATCTAACAGTACTGGCAAGTTGTGGGGTCATATTTATTTGATTCTGGAAATTTCTATATTTCCTCCCTTATTTCTTAAGCAACTCACTGTTTTTCAAGAGTATCATTCAGTCCCCATATGTGTATGTAATTTCTGTGGTTTATCTAGTTTTCACTTTACTTTTTACTTTCTACTAGGACCTGATAAGATACAGGGATGATAACTTTTCTAGAAAGGTTATTTGGAAGTTATTTACCTTCAAGGATTAGAATATATCATTTTATACACTTAATTGCTGTATGTTTATGTGTGCAGTATGTCATAGAGGATAGCATTTCATAAAAGTTTTCCCTATCTTCTAACTCTTACTTTTTGCCCCAAATTCAATGATGTTCCCTGAGCTTTTGTGGGGGAGGGGGAGATACAGATGTCTTATCTACAGAGTAGCATTCATAGCTACTTATTCACAACATTTTTCACAGTTGTGAGTCTCTACATTAACCATAGCCTACTACAGTATGAACCTTCCATAACCAAGGATGAGAGCTGCACAAATCTATGTACTTAAATAAACATTTTTGTTGTTAGAATCTTAGATGGTCTTTAAAAAAACAAAACAAAACAAAAAAAACCCAAAAACAACCAGAGTCAGATATCAGCTGGCTGAAAAGCTGAAAGATCAGAGAAGCAGAACAGCCAGCGACCAGTTCTTACCTCTATGAAATTCTCAGCCTAAAGAGAGTGAGTTCCTGTTTCCTCATGCCTTATATACCTTTCTCTTTCCGGCCAAAGTACTTCCTGTGATTAAAGGCATGTGTGCTTCCCAAGCAAAGGCATGAGATCTCAAGTGATGGGATTAAAGGTGTGTGCCACCACACCTGGCTCTTTCTTTCTTACACTGGATCAATCTCATGTAGCCCAGTGTAGCCTTGAACTCATAGAGATTTAGAAGGATCTCTACATGCTGAGTGATAGGATTAAAGGTGTGTGCCACCACTGCCTGACCTCTATGTCTAATCTAGTGGCTTGCTTTGTCCTCTGTTCTTCAAGGAAGTTTATCAGGGTACACAATATATAACCACATGGTTTAATAGCATGGCTACTTAGCAAAACAACATCAATAGCTTCTCTCCTTGTGCCTATGACTTTTTTACCCATGCATTAATTATCAGGAAGAATCCTCTAAAGCAGACCTGAAATTCGATTAGGAGAGAAGTTGGATGTAGCATGAATCTTAAAAGTTCTTATTAATAAAATCAAACTCGAGGCCAGGTATTGTGGTGAACACTGGAAGGTCAGAGAGACAGAATAAGCCACAGCTATCTCACCTCACCGGATCCTCAGCTGGTCTTGTTTCCTCAGACTGGATGCCCCGAGCCCTCATCCAGAATGGGTCTCAGCTGAACTGCTGCTAGAGGCCTGAAAGCTTAACCAGCCACATGTTTCTCCAGGCCAAAGGCTTCTCCAGGCCAAAGGCCTGCTCAGGCCAAATGCCCCTAGTTTCTGGTCCTCACGCCTTATATATCTTTCTGCTTTCTACCA
>CABHPH010160607.1:31560-50254 GCA_902168325.1 Peromyscus nudipes | reverse complement strand
TTTTTTTTTTATCTTGCTGCGGCTTTTGGTCACTTTACAGTTACTGCTCTGAGAAACCTAGCTGGGGACCCTCCTTGCTTTTGAAGATTGGTTTTTGTAGGTTAGATGGGATGCCTATCACCCAGGCGGTGACGTCTGGCAAACGAGCCACATCCGATTCAATTAAATGTCTTGCTGAAAACAGCTTCGGGCGAGGGTCCTGGGAGCCCTGTTAAGTGAATCGGCTGGCCCTGTGGATCGCGATGACAGTTTGAAAGATTAGTGTGAGCCGACGCCTGAAATATTACCATTTAATGGGGGGGGGGGGACACATCGGGGCTGCATCCGGGGATCCCTGTTTTAAGTTTTTTTTAAAGATAGTTCTGAAGAAGAGGGGCATTTCCTTTGCAAATCAAGATGGTGAGGATTTGTCACCTATTTTTGGATATAAGGGCTCCTAGAGCTGACAGATCTGTGGGTCATGTGTCAAGAAAAAGGAAGAAAACCCTTCTAATTTGAACAAAATTAGTGACTTTCCCACCCCCTACAACCTTGGTGAAAAGACTCTGGCCTTTCTCTCTGGAGAGGAAGTGGAACAGAGTGAGATAAATAGACAAAATAGAATTGGGGTGACCCGTGGGGGTTTCCGCAGAGAGCTGTCCAGAGCACTTTCCAAACTTGGCTTCAGTCCTGGCTGTCTTCAAGCCAGTACCAGAGAAATATATGTATGTATATTAATATATATAATGTAATATATATATATTTTTTACTTAGACAGAAGTTACAATGGTTGGGACCCTAGGGGTGCGTCTTCTCCCCAAGGGCGGCTGGCTCAACCTGGTCGCTAGGAAGCACTTGGCCAAACACACAGCCTTCAGCCGAGAAGGGCAGAGACAAAAAGGAGCCTGGAGGAGACAGCGAAAATCTGCGGGGCTATTTCTTTGCCTTTTAAAGACTTGGTGCTTTAGGATTAGTCAAATTCCGGGGTAACTCCAGCGCATTCTGCGTAAATAAATTATTATTGATTGAAAAGCGATCGGCCGGGCCCAAGCCGCGCCCCCTACTCCCTGCATTCAGCAGCGCCGGCCGCGAAAGGTATATATGATTAATTGAAAGATAAGCTGCAACTATCACCCGGAATGTCATTAATGCGCCGGGGAGACGTCCATTGGAGACAGGCGGCGTTATCCGTAGCTTTATCTTCAACAACGCCTCGCTCTCTTGGCCCGCGCCGGGGAAACAGATGGGGGTTTCTGTCTGGGACGCTCGCCCCGTGTTTATATTTTGGGAAGAATCGCAACTCTAGGGAGTCCCCGGCGGGCCCCCTGATAAATGAACATTAGCACTTTTTCGGACTACTGTATCAACAAAGGGGCCGCGGCGCAGCAATAATTGGCGAGAAAGCAAACAGAGGGCCGAGAGCGCGACTCTGCTCTTCGTCCGGCTGATGGATGAGCAGCGGGCCGCCTCCCGGCCTGGCCCGGGCTTCCTTCCCGCAGGTCGCTCAGGGCCGCCGGCTCTGCATCGAGGGAAGCCCCGGGCTGCAGGTACCCAGCCCTCCTCGCTGCTGTAGCCAGCACCCTCAGAGGTGCGTCACGGGTCCTCTTACCAGACTACCTGGCTAAGAGAATGAGGTCACAGGAGGGCTACTCAGACTGGAAGCATCGATGGCCATTGGGATTACTTCGCTGACTCTAGAGCTGGGCATGTTTTCCTGTTTGTCAATGGGGGGAAAAAGCAAGTCGCCCGCTCACACTGTCACACTGTCCTATAGAAGGAGAATGCACAAAGTTGAGGGGGAGAGGGGGGGGATTTGAGGTGTAACTACTTCCTTTTCTCCCCTCTGCCTTATTGAGATTTAATTCACTCACCATACACCACAATCAATTTGAGAACATTTTCATCACCCTCTAAAGAAACCTGCAACCTTCCTCTTCTCTCCCCAGTCACCACTAATCTACTTTGCCCCTCTAAGGATTTGCCTCTCCTGAGTGGTTCATACAAACAAAATCATGTAATATGTGACCTCTTCTGTCTGGTACCTCTCACTTGGCAGAATGTTACCCAGGTTCCTTCACTCTATGACATTAATCAGCACTTTCTTCTTTTTAGCAGCTAAATACTATTCAGTTGCATGGACATGCCGTTTTTGTTTACTAGATCATTAGTGAAAACACTCTTGGATGTTTTCGCCTTTTCCTTTCTCCAGTCCACTCCTGCCTGCACAGACTGGGAAAACCTTCCTCTTTGCTCTCTGTTTTCAACCTTGTCCTTCCCCAGTGGGGACTGAGTTTCCTGTAATATTCTGTTCTGGCTGTAGCCCAATTCTTGATTTTTAAAGAAGTTGCCAGATTTTCCTTTCGTGCTAAGCTCACAGTGTCTGCTTTCCAGTCATCAGGGATTACTAACTCCATAGAGTCGAGGTCCTGATTGCTAGCCTGGTTTTTGACTTCCACTGCCCCAAGGTACAAGGCTGTGGGCCGGCTGAGCCAGGCAGAGAGCCTTCCCTCCTGGGTGCTGTTTTCAGGCTGTGCAAAGTTATCCCAATAACAGGAAGAATCGAAAGCCAGAGAAGGCAGGCACAGTCCACCTGGTAAAGGACTGTGTGTCTGTCTAAGAGAAGTCAGGACTCCCACCTGCCTCCAAATTGACCTGGAGTCAACTCCCTTGGGGGGTATTTGTTCTGATTTTCTCTACCCCTTCACTCACACTGACCAGGTGGGTAAAAGTGCTCAGCAAACCTGAGTGTGATTCTCAGAAACCCATGGTGTCATCCAACCTCCACAAGTGTGCCATGGCACGCATGTACCTGAACTTGCACACAACAGACACATGATGATTTCTAAGTGTTATTCATGATAAGGATAATAGTTTGGAATGTTTGCTTATTTTTGAGGGTGAATGAGGCATTAAAAACATTGCCCAAAATACCATAAATGGAACCAAAGAAAAAATAATCCAGATAGAAAATGCTAGAAATACACGACAAAATTATAAATTTTAATAATATACACAGAAAGAGTTCTGGTAAATCAACAAGAAAATTACCTAACAGAACAATTGGAAAATTGGCCAAGAGTAGTAGAACCTTGCTGGAAAAAAAAGGGAAGAAATAAATAAAAAGGAAAAAAGTAAACAAATATTAACTATATCAGAGAGGTAAATACTTTATATATCAGATTGACAAATGTAAAAAATTTGGCATCCCTAGCTTCCCAACAAATGATAAAGTTGAGCAAAATTAGAAAAAAAAGGTGCACACTGATTTGTACTGTGGACATAGTTGAATGGAAGAGGGCTTGCTCGCCTAGCATTCCCGAGGCCTGGGCTTGTTACTCAGGTTTGATGGTCTCTGCCCAGTGACCATCTGTGTGGTTCAGTGGAAGAGTAAATTGAAAACCCTCTCCGGAGCAGTCTGGTTCTGTCAACACGTAAAATGCACAAGCCATTTGATGGAATGGTTTCACTTCCAGTATCTATTTGCAGGTACACACGTGTATGCAAATAAAATGCTTTCTTTGCACTTTATTTTTTTAAGAATGAAAATATTTAAAAAACAATCCAGTATATTTCTCTTGGAGACAGGTTAAAAATCATGTTATACCAATAGAACGGCAGACATAAGAGAGAAAGAGTTCCATTTGTACCTGTCAGTGTGGGTACATTTTGTGATACATCATATACCTAAACAAGCTGCAGGCGGACTCTTTCCTTTCCAGAGCCCTGTGTATGCAGGCAAGCCCTCTACCACCGAGCTACACTGATAGTTTGGATCTTATTTATTTATTTATTATTTAACGTTTATATATGTGTGGAGGGGGGGTCAGAGGACAACTTACTGGAGCTAGCTCTCTCCTTGCATGAACGCAGATCCTCAGGCATGTTAGCAACCAGCCACCTTTTACCCACCAAGACCAATCACCAGCACTTATTAATTAATCATTAATTAATTTTGAGACAGAGTCTCATGAGGCTGGCCTTGAGCTCTGGATCTCCTGCCAAGTCCTGAGATTACATGTGTCCTCCACCATCACTACCCATTTTTATTGCTGTTTGGTGTTCTGTAGCCAAGCTTGGCCTTGAACTCACAGCAGTCCTCTAGCCCCAGCCTCCTAAATGCTGGGATAACAGATGTGAGCCACTACATCCGTGTTGTACTTTATGGATTTTTTTTTTTGGATTTTTTTAAATTAAGGATTAACAAAATGTTAAAGGCAGCTTCGAAGGAAGAAGACTGGGGGAAGCATCTGGAATTAAACATCGCAGTGGACTATAGCAACTCCAGGAAAGCAGGGTTTTGTTTGTATTTTTAGGTCTGTGGAAATATCTGGACCAGAATCCTAGGAGGCACCTGTTAAAAATGTAAATTTATGTGTTTTTCCTCTCCTTCTGGAATTTTAAAAATCAAAGGTGAGTGCAGTTTGTGGCAGAGAGCCCAAGTGACTGTCCACGGAACTCTTCATGGTGGATCAGAAAGGATTCCGAAGGGTGTGTGTGTTGGGGGTGGGGGGTTGTCCAGCAGGATCTGATCCCAGCCACCCTCCAGCAAAGCTGCCCTCTAGCTTTTCCCTGAAGTGGCCTTTGGTCCCAAGAGCCCACCTGAAGGCATCCTGGAGTGCAGGGTCACTGACAGACAACTGCCAACATCTATCAGTGTGCCTGAGGGTGCTGTGGTGGCCTTCTGCTACTGAGTGGGAAGGAGGTTGGCCAGAAGAGTGTGATCACCTGCCCCCCTCCCTCCACACCCAGGTACTGCCCCGACTGGAAGGGGAGTTTGGAAGCCTCTAGCTTAGGCCTGTTTGTCTGTCTGTCCCTGGGTGGGTGGGTGGGGAGTGCTAGGCACCCCATAAGCCACAGCTAGACCTAGAGTCTTAATAACAAGATTGAACTGGAGAGACGGCTCAGAGGTTAAGAGCACCGACTGACTGCTCTTCCAGAGGTCCTGAGTTCAATTCCCAGCAACCACATGGTGGCTCACAACCATCTCTAATGAGATCTGACACCCTCTTCGGTGTACATAATAAATAAATCTTAAAAAAAAAAAAGAAAAGAAAAAAGATTGAACTGACTCTTCCCTATCTTGGGGTACAGGAAGTAGTAAGTAGAAATGTATCATGCGTAGTTCCCCTTATTTATGGTGGGAACTTTTGTGGCCACTAGTCCTAGATTCTTCTACCTGTCATGTTTCTTCAGAGGCTACTCGACTTTGGGCCTCTTGAACCCAAAGGAACACCATTTTCAGATTCCACTTTCTCACCGGCTCCCTCTTTGCCTTTGCTTAGAGCCGGATTGAGCTGCAGAAACCGGAACACAGTGTTTGCAAGCCTTCTGCTGCTCAGCTCCACTGTCCTAGGCTCCCAGAGGAGATATGTTCACCCCACAGAACCACCAAAAAAATCCTGGGTCCTTCTCCTTATGGTTAAACATATGAGAAAAAAAAAAAGAAAAGAAAAGAAGAGAAAAGAAAAGAATCCAAATGAAGATGTTAACATCTCTCTTTCCAAAGAATTTTGTGAGCACGAACAATCTGGGCTGTTTCCTACACCCACAGAGGAAGCCTGTACCATGTTCCTGCTGGGTTGGTTTCCTTAGCAATAGATAAAACAAACAGTCGGGCCGGTGACTACCTTTTTTTAAAAAATAGTTACCGCATCTTAAAAACCAAACAACAAATGTGGAAAGAGAGGAATTAGTATGCCAGTCGCCTTAGTCAAGGCTTTTTTATTTTTTAAAGTCGACTTGTTTCTGTCCAGTGCTGGGAACTGGACTCGGGGGCCTTGTATGCAGGTCAAGTGTTGACCGCGATCCATTTAATTGAGACATGATAATTGGAATACAATCAACAAGGTGGTAAGTATACTGTCCCGTGAGTCTGAGCACATGGAAAAGCTCGTGGAAGGCCCGAGTAATATAGAAAACGCTGACATTTTTAGTGAACCCTTCCGGTTAGTCGGTCCAGGGTCTGCCACAGACCTGAAGCAGTGCATCCTCTGCAGATTTTATTTGTTTGTATGCTTATAGAAAATGTGTCAAATTGTAGAATGTGCGTTTTTTCGAAATTCTGCGGGCTCCTTTATATTTTTGCCGGCACTCAAAATTTGTTGTATCTTTCTGTGCGCACTTTTTCTCGCGCGTTTGGCGGGGATATTTCCAAAGCGAAGTTTCTCTTTGGTCACTCACTTGCTGTGATTTCAACTTGATGGATCTGAAGGGAGCGGTTTCCCGACCTCTGCAGCGGTTTTCCTTATCTTAGTCCTCTTTCTCCTCAGTTCCAAGCTCCTGTAACACTGTTTTCCACCTGCCCTGATCGCCGCAAACTGCTACAGCATCAACAGCGCGCAGAGGTGGAGGCTCTGGAGGTCCCTCAGGATCCAGTCTCAGGAGGTGATAATTTGAAAAATCAGGTGACACTGGAGTGGGACAACATCCAAGTTGCGGCGAGGAGAAAACGGTGCTTTTTAGAGCTAACCCACGCTAGTGCGGCGGCGTGGAACTCCCGGAGGTGTCTCTGCAGACTTCTTGGGCTTGAGCGCTCAGATCGAGGGACTCATAGCTGCAGGAAACGCGTGGGTTTTCACTTCTAGCGCCGCCGGCAAGCCCGGCCTCCAAGGGCGCCGCGGGCTGTGGTCGGAGTTGAAGAGTTTGTGCCGGCTTGTTGAAACCCAGACAGCAACCCCGGAGCCTCCGCCTCCCTCAGGGACTGCTGGGGGTCTCCCGTGGGCGGGAATCAGGCGGTAAGTGACCGATCACCACACGTTTGAGGCTTCCTAGGATCGTCGCCCTTTCTTTTCTGCACCGTCCTTTCCTTTCGGGTCGTGTCTTAAGATTCTTAAAGTACGCTGGTGTCCCGCAGGAAACGCCGCTTTCTCCCACGCGGGCCGAGCGGATTATAAACCGGTAGGTGGCTAAGTGTCGCATGGGGAAAGCCCTGACTGCGGACGGTTGGGTCCGATCAGTGTCCACCCTGAGCGCCCGCAGGCGGCCGGGGACTCCCGGACCATCGAACCCCAGGCTTCAGCAGCAACTGGGCACCCGCAGAGAGAGCGCTGCAGCATTCTGCCCGCACGCGAGTTGGCGAGAAGCGGGATGGAGGCGCTAAACGAATGCAGTGTCACACGCCACGCTTTCAGGATGCACATGACGGCTGCAGACATTCAAGCCCTTAAAAGGAGCTTGTAAACTTGGGAGGAGTACCTCGAGTGGGACTCAGAGGCACACCAGTTAGTGTGCACACCATGCACGGGGACTTTTGCAGGCAGAACTTACAGGGACTGTGAGGTGGCCCCGCTGCCCCTCGCTCCTTCTACCTCCAGCCTGGCTGTGTGGGACACCCAGAGTCTTTGCGCTCTCAGAGCCCTACTTGCAAGTCGCCTGTGCAAACCCTCTGCTGTGTGGCCTTGTATCTTTAGGTAGGGGACATCTTTTGTCTCTCGGCAAGAAGCTTTCCTCCAGGGAAGATAAAGTAATCGATAGGGTCTTTTAAATAGCTCCAAGTTTCCTGTCGGGCCAGGAGTATCAGCGCGCACACCAAATCTGCTCTGGTATGTCATCTTATCTCCCTTACCCGCTGTTGTCCCCAAACTCTGCCTGTCAAGAGAGACGCCACCCGCATTAGGACCCAGACGGGGGCCCTTCCGCGCTGCCCCCTCGGCTCCGTTGTCCTTCGAGGTCCTGGAGGGTCGGGAGGAGATGCTGCTGAAGGAGATGCGGGTGAAGGTTCTGGGACGTGGAGGTGTGTACTGTCACTCCGAAGGGGGCATCTGGTCTGTTTTCTAACCAAGAACACGGGAATCTGGTCTATGAGCTAGTCCCGAAACAGCAGAACCGCGTGTGTTGGCTGTTGGTCTGTGTAGAGCAAAATCAGGCTTATCCTTCGAAGTGACTGCCGATCTTGAGAGAGTGCCAGCCCCGCCCGCTAACTCCGGGGAGAATTTGGTTGGGCAGAGGACAGTTCCTGAGCCCCAAGGATCAGGGGAACCTCAAAACCCCGCCATTCTCCTTCGCTCCAACTGCTCCACTAGCAGCCTGCAGAGAAGTGGAGTGGGACTACTTTCTGACGTTAGCAAACAAAGGAAGGCCAGCCTTGGAAACAAGTGGTCACCTTGACCAGTAGCAACAGCTTGGCCATTTTTTTCTTAAGGTAGTAAGTCCTAGTGGAATCTTTGGGCCAGGTCTCTGCAGCCTTTCACCTGTGTTTCTAGGCCTCCTGATCAGATGGTAGGCCCAAATCCTCCTTGGGTATCTAAGCACCCTTAATGTTCCCTTCCTTCATTCCCCCCCCATATTCAGCCAGCTGTTATCTCCCCCCTTTTTTTAAATAAAGAAAAATAAAATTAGAAAAATAAAACTTCTCAGATGTCCTCTGTCAGCACTGGTGTCCACCAGCCATGTCCATCTCAGGTATATACCCAACCTCCTTTATTTCACATCGATACACACAGCCGAGAAATCACTTCTTGGCTTCAGTACAGGCTTGCTCCCTTCCAATTGCCCAGGATCATTCTGGATTACTCCAACTGCTGAAAGAGGACCACCCACCAAAACACAGCCTGAGGATAATCTAGGCCTTGGGAAAATTTGGCTTGTCATTTATCAGGGTTTATTTACCTAAGATAGCCCGTTTCTGTAAGGAAACAAAGTCGTGGCAAACACCACCCTTCTCCCTCCTGCTGAGGCAGAGGCATTTCTGAATCTTCTTATTCTTTATGTTGGCTGTCTCCCTGTGGGCCTGCCCATATTACCCCAGCCCTAGCTGACCTTGATTCTTAGCAATCGAAAAAGACTGGTGCAGTCCTGAGCCTTTTGTGCTGTGTTGAAACCCCACAGACTAAGACTTGAGCACCTCAAGCTGATTTGGGACCCATGGCCTTCATCTCTGACCTCTGGTGTAATTCTGATGGACTGGTCCTTCTCTTCTGGACAGACCTGCCGACGGCCATTTCCCCACGTAGACAGAGCGCTCAGTTAGGTAGGACAGTGTTTGAAGAAACGCTTGCTTGAAGGGCATCTTTCCTCCTAACAAAATATGGGAAGTAGGAGATTGGGAACAGCTCTCTGGATGGGAGGAGAGGTGGGGTAGGGGACCCTGGGAAGAACTCTGAGTAACATCTCTGGGAGATGGTGGTGTGACCCACTCTTCCACCCCCAGAACATTCCCAGGCCTAGCAGTTCTGCCTCCCTCTCTTCTCTGAACACAGAAGTGTGGCTGTGCAGCCCCGCTAGTTCTCGGGAAGCTTTTTTTTTAATTTCAACACAGACGTGCATAAAGTAAAAATGAACCGATTTGTGAATTTTCCCAAACTGAACACAGGTGATGAACATGTGATTTTTTGTTTTTGTTTGTTTTTGTTTTTTGATACAGGATTTCTCTGTGTAACAGCCCTGGCTGTTCTGGAACTTGCTTTGTAGACCAGGCTGACCTCAAACTCACAGAGATCCACCTGACTCTGCTTCCAGGCATGCCTTTAATCCACCGGGCTGACTTAAGAAACAGAACACTCAGGACCCTTCCTCAGGTAGTCACAATTCTCTCTTCTCTCTTCTTTCTTCTCTCTTCTTTCTTCTCTCTCTCTCTCTCTCTCTCTCTCTCTCTCTCTCTCTCTCTCTCTACCTATATTACTCTCATCTATTTTTGAGCTTCATTGTATACCCAAGCACACAGGATGGAGACTACGTCTCTCACAACATGTATGCAATGTCTGCTCACGAGATCTGGCCAGGCTGTACTATCAACTCCCTTCTGCCCTTCTGCTCTCATTGTATTAATATATTCCAGGCTGAACATCCCTGACTGAAATTCCAAAATCCCAAATGCCCTCAGTCTGAAACAGCCCCTGCACCCACACACCTGAGCTCATGTGTGCCAGTCATATCGAAAGGACAATAACAGACAGCAAAAAAATGACTTTCAGGTTGTGTGTATGGGAAGCAAATGGATTCTGTGTTGATGCTGGAGTTCTGTTCCTGAGATGTCTCACTATTAACCCGTACTTAGGCAAGCATCCCAAAATCTGAAGCAACCAAGCCCTGTGTCCCTCTGGTGGGAAGCGTTTCAGATGAGGGACACTTCGTGAGCTGTGCCCATTCACGTTCGGCCTGGGTCTCTTGCATGTCAAATTTCCCGTGTTTTGACTGTCACAAAACCGTGGTGCTTGTTCTGCGGACTCTAGCACCCACCTTCCGCACACATTTCTATTGTGTAAACATCTGTGAGTAGCATTGCCGGGCATAGCATGTCCACAAACTCAGCTTGAGTTGATTTTCAACAGTTTTCCCCCTCACACAGCTGAACGGAACTCTGTTCATTCGGACAGCATTCAAGGCTTGCAGCTTCTCGACAGCCCGTCAACGCTATGAGTACACTATGAGTTTCTAAAGTTTAAGCCGGTTTTGGCAGGGGTGAGGTTGTCTTGAGTGACTAGAGAGAATCGAGGACTTTTTTCAAAGGCTTATTGGCTTTTTGAATATATTTGTCCAAGTGCCTGTCTAAACCTTTTATCTTTTATTTTCATTAGTGTGTTTTTATTTAATTCTTAAAATTGCCCATTTTAACTTGTAAAAAATCTGATATAGTAATTATAACAGTTGTGTATATTATGTAATGCTTTAATATGTAGTTTAGTTTGTCAAATGCTTAAATCAGGTTCAACATACGTATTTCCTCAAATGCCATTCTTCCAGCTTTCTGAATTCTGTACCCTTATGCATAACCACCCCATTGTGACCTGGCACTGTATCACAGTTGCTTGCTCGCTGCCCGCTGCCTGCCGGGTGTCAGCTTCTCTTCACTGCCCCCTCCTTCCTGCCCTTTTTACTGTTGTTTTGTTTTTGTTTGCTTGTTTTCGAGACAGGGCTTACTATAACTCTGATTGGCATGGAACTGGCATGTAGACCAGGCTTGCCTCAAACTTGTAGGTGTTGGGTTTTTTAACTCTCTTAATAGCATTGGACACCCCCACCCTCCCCTTAAAAAAAAACAACTCTCTGGTCCAGCGACCATGCTTCTTCTGGCCTTGAAGTTGTGACCCTACTAGCCATGTGCCTAGGGTGTCTGTGGCTGTGATATCTTCTTGGGCTCTGGACAATGGCCTGCAACCCAAGAAAGTCCTGAAGACAGAACCCAGGACTAGCTCTGTTTGCTTTCTTCACAGTTGCTAAAAATCCTCCTTCTGTCTTAACGGTTCAGCAAATGGGGGGAGGGTGCTATTCAACCATCTGTTAAATTTATTACCACGTGTCCTTCTTTTTGGTATACAATGATGGGTCAGATCCTACCAAGCAATTTAAGCAGATTTTAAATTCCAAGGCTGGATTTTTTGGTTTTGTTGTTGTTGTTGTTTTTGTTTTTTGTTTTCCTTGTGATTGGTAGTAAGGGCAGGATCGAAGGCCTCCCCAGCAACAGTCCACCTAGCCATGCCCTGCTCCTAAATTCCGTGAGTTCTTAATTTTTAAAATTAAAATTGTTTTGTGTGTGCATGCCATGGCAGCGCACAGATGGAGGTCAGAAGACAAGGTACAGGAATTGATTCTCTCCCCTTGTGGGCCCAGGAATCAAACTAAGGTAGCCAGATTTAGCAGCAAGTGAGAGCTGAGCTGTCTTAGACATTCTCATGCATTTAAAAAATCTGTGATGGCTGCAAGTCAGAAAAAAAACAAAAACAGAAACTCTCAACCCCTTCTCTTGGAATATGAGTGAAATATGAGCATAGTTTAATACAGTCCTTCTGCAAGTTGGTAGTTCTTAAAACACTTTTTTTCAAATATTAGGCAAAAACAGCATATGATTTTTCTAAGTTATTATTATTATTATTATTATTATTATTTTTAAGACAGGGTTTCTCTGTGTATCCCTGACTGTCCTGGAACTTGCTTTGTAGGCCAGACTGGCCTCGAACTCATAGAGATCCACCTGCCTCTGCCTCCTGAGTGCTGGGATTAAAGGTATGCACCACTATACCCGTCTTATTTTGATAATTTTGTATTATTATTATTATTATTATTATTATTATTATTATTATTATTTTCTTTTATTTTTGAGACAGGGTTTCTCTGTGTATCCCTGGCTGTCCAGAGTGAACTCACTCTGTAGACCAGGCTGGCCTCGAACTCAGAGGTCCTCCTGCCTCTGGGATTAAAGGTGTGTGCCCCCACTGCCCAGCTATTTTGATCATTTTTTAAGTGTCTGTAACCCATTGATATTTTTATTTGCATCTTCTAACTGTTAGGCTCGTTACTTCTTTTCCTACTGACGTTTGAAATCTGTTTTTCTATTAGCTAGTGACCCTTTGTCCTTTTATTTTATGCTGTTATTATTATTATTATTACTTTACCATTTTCCTGTTTGTCTTTTTAAAGGTTTTATGGTACTTTATAATTTATAAAAGGGATATTCACACACAGTAGGGCTTTGGTTCCTAGTTAGTACTTACCATGGGCCACAGGGAATGCAGACTGTGACTGGTGCTTCTTTACCTGCTTTGAGCACCGGGAACCCATTATAGGTGTCCTTAGAGACTAGCCTAATCTTCGTATTTCTATCCTAGGCATCGCATCTGAGAAGACAGAAGAGGGCGTGTCAGTGGATTCTCCAAGGTCAGAAAGAAACTTCTAGAAGGCAAATCAACCTGAGAGGAGGGAGGATGAGGTCTGGGAATGACAGGCAGAAATGTCTTGTGGGGACTACGGCTGTTTGCCCTTCCAGAGCCTTGATGTTCTCATCTGTAAAATGAGACAATAGCCACACTTTTTCAGAAGACTATGAGCATTAACGGAAGGGCATCTTGGATAGCAGGGTTTTCTGTGAGTATTCTTCCTGATGGGAGAAAAGCATGGAGACTTGCTGCAGGATGTGACCCCAGGTGATCTGTCTTTCTGCTTGGAATGTCTTCATTTGACCTGAGTATTTGTTTCTCTTTCCCATCTCCAGAGCTCCTCCAAACAGCAAGTCGCCACAGAAAAGTGGTCAGAGGCCCTTTTGAACCTTTGTGCCCATCTTTCTTTTTTATGATTAATTTCATTTTTAATTATGTGTGCACATGAGTGTGGGGGGGCATAGAAGCCCACAGAAGAGGGTGTTAGATTCCCTGCAGCTGGAGTTACAGGTGATTATGAGCCACCGGAATGTGGGTGCTGGCAACAGTACTTGCTCTAAACCTCTGAGCCATCTCTCCACACCCTTCTTTAGACTTTCCGGAGTGGTGCCTGAGATGACTTCGGGCTGAAATAGAGCTGGAGATGTGGGTGGGGTCAGAGGAGGGATCTGGAGCCATTTTTGTCTCTAAACACTGCAGAGTCCTTGGCATCAGAGGGCAGATACCCCTGCTCAGTTGACACAGTTCTGAGCAGGTTTTCGGGTGCTTAGTAAATGCTGCTGACTGACTGGGGAGCCTAACAGCGTCTCAACAGCGGAGGGCCTGTTCTTGTGCAGGTTGCACTGCAAAGGAACCGGAGGGCCTGTTCTTGTGCAGGTTGCACTGCAAAGGAACCGAGAGGCCTCGATGTGTGGTCCAGCTTGGATCTAATCCCCCTGCCCCAGTCTCCTGGAAGCCAGGCTGTGGAAGTGTGTGTGTGTGTGTGTGTGTGTGTGTGTGTGTGTGCTCCTGATTTAGGCTTTGATCCATGCATCTTCCCTCACTGCTCCTCTGTCTTTCCCAGGGACTCAGGGAAGAGACGAATCAGGAGACAGGGCTATTGTACCTGGGGGCTCAGACCTGCACAAGAGGAAGACGTGGCTTTGGGGCGCTCTAGCGCCTGAGCTGCCCTCTTGCTTTCTCGGCTTCAGCATCCTGGGGCTGGGTCCTCATGGGCATCTCCTCCTGTTTCCATGGCTGTGGCAGCCACCTTTCCTCAGCTCCCAAAGGTCCTGGAACAGCAGCAGGCAGAGCGGCACCAACAGATTTTCCTCAATGGGAGGTCGCGGGGCCTTGTCCTAGCCAGCGTGTTCTCTTTGCTTAGCGTTTCGCTCGCCGGCTCTCTCGGCTAGTAAAGGGCCGCCCCGGGGAGCAGATGCGCCGACCCTGCTGCGGGGTTGCTGGTCCCAGAGCACCGGAGGAGACACGGAGGCGGGGAGGGGGAAGGAGATGGTAAAATGGAGAGACAGAAAGAAAGGGAGGGAGAAAATTGAGCGAGAAGAGAGAGTGGAGAGCAGCGGTGAGGAGAGGGGTCGGGAGAGGGAACTTCTAGGGAGCCGTACTTTCTATGTTTGGGGGAATTTTTCCGCCAGCCCCGGGTGAAGGAAGGTTCCAAACACTGCAAGGAAATCCTTCCTCTCCGCCCCCACCTAGACTGACCGGCGGGGTGTCTGGGAAGGGGATTCTTAGAGGACATTCCTTCTTGAAGAATCCGTCGGTCCTCTGCTGATCCGCTGCGGAAGTGAGCCTCCTGCCTGACTTGACCGGCACTTTGGGTATAGGGAACTAAAGAGCCAGGAGAAGCCGGTGGGGAACCTGCCCGTGAGCCGTGTGCACCCCTCCGCTTCTCCCGGCTGCGAAACTCCGCACGGAGAAACTATTCTCTAACCTCCGGTTTCAGACAGAAAGCGGGCGTGTCTGGGTCGAACCTGGCTGTGTTTGGGTGGGAGAGGGGAGGAATGCATTTTGAGATCTGCTGCACAGCCGTGTGAATGTGGCTCAGTGTATAGCATTAATAATCACGAGTGTATTATGGGTTATATGGTAATGCATAATGTTTTTACACAAATCGAATATGTTATAATTAAGGAGTGATGTATTAAAATTTTCAAAATAAGAGTCAATCTCAAATGTCCCAATATAAGAGATCAGAGTTAGGCAGACTAGTGGGGATGTTAATTAGCTTAATCTAATCGTTCCTCCATGTACACACTTATCAAAGCATCACACGGTACCCTTGTACCCTCTACATACATGAAATTATGGTTTGCCAATTAAAATAACTACTACTGAACATGAGAAAAGTATGAATGGCCCTTGTCAATGGCTGGGAAAATTGCCCGTTGATGCCCTGGACGACCACTCAGGTTAGGGTAAATGTGAATGTTTCCTCCTAGAATGTCAGAGGGATTGGTGCATATGAAATGCGTTATACACGTGCAAATAAAAACCTTCCGCTGCTGAGAATACGCCTTTGAAGAAACTGTCCTGTTTCCTTTTTTTTCGTGGAGGTGCTGGGGATGGAGGTCCCCCCTTGCATAGGCTAGGAGAGTGCTCCGCCACTGAGCTATAGGGCACCCAGCCTAGCTACTCCTTAAAACTGCAAATTGCACCCTTGTCTTATTTAAGAAGAAGAAAGAAAGAAAAAAAAAAAAAACCCATGCAAGACCAAACAAATCTCACTTGAAAGGAAGAAGGCTCCACCTCAGCTCCGAAACACTGGAATTAGAAGTCAATGGGGCTTGCTCCACCAACATGGGCTTTCTCTGATCTGGGGCCTAAAACTGGCTGAGGCCTGACAAGGCCTTGGGGATGAAGTGACCAAGATTTCAGCAGTGGGCTGTTTAAGCATGGATAGCTGCAGCCCAGGTCTCTGCTGTGTGTTAGGGAAGCGCAAAGCGTCAGCCCCCGCCCTCTGTAAGTTTTCACCATAGAGGACGTTGTCTTCTTGGTAGGAAAGGGGCTTTGGAGAGTTTAGATTTCAAATCTTCTCTAGTTTGGTCAGCAGGACTGGGCAGGGAATCTGAGTCCAGCGGGAGGTGGGGGGAGGGGGGATCCTCAGTGCTGAAACAAAAACGTGGCCCTTCGCATGCCAGCCGCCAGCCATGTGTAAGAGTCACCCAGAATTCTAGGTCGCTGCAGATTCTTGCTCCCCCTTTCAGAAAGTAAGCGAGGCGCAGGAGCCTGCAGTTCATAACACCACGGCAGGCCACTTCCCAGTACCAGGCTCTGATAAAGCTGCAGCCTGTGGAGCACTTGCCCTTCTGATTTTCTGAGGTTCTTCCTAGATTCCCCTAGGCCCTCTTGTTTTCAGGTGGTTGCCCGCGCCACCCCCCCCCCCCCAAGCTTGCTGTTCCCTGCAGTCCCGGGATGGGTGGGGCTTCGGGCTGGGGAGTCAATCTGCAGCAAACAAAATCAACCGAAGACAAAAGTAAACGCTTGGGGGCTGGAGGGATGACTCAGTTGGTAGGTGCTGGCTGGGCTAGCAAGAGGACCTGTGCCCAGAACCCACACAAAAATGCCTGGCTGTGGTGGGCAGAGCAGGGAAGATCTAGTCAGGAGGAGCCCTGGTGCCAGCTGGGTAGCCAGTCTAGCCTAAGAGGTGGTCTCCAGACCAAGGAGAAATGCTCTTTCAGTGCAGGTGACAGCATTCTTAAGGATGATGACACAAGAGGCAGTCATCCAGCCTACACACACACACACACACACACACACACACACATACACATACATACACACACACACATACACACACATACATACACACACATAAACATACACACACATACACATACACACATACATACATACACACATACACACATACACATACACACATACATACATAACACACATACACACATACATACACACACATACACACACACACATACACACACACACACACACATATACATACATGAATAAAAATGAAATAAAAAGCAAAAACTCTTCAGATGAGAAGAATATAAACAGATTTAGATTTTTTTTTAAGTTTGATATCTTTTTTCCCCCAAGATTTATTTTTAAGTGCATTGGTGTTTTGCCTATGTGTATGTCTGTATGAATTACAGACAGTTGTGAGCTGCCATGTGGGTGCTGGAAATTGAACCCGAGTCCTCCAGAAGAGCAGTTTTTAACCACTGAGCCATCTCCCCAGCCCCCCATACTTTGTTTCTTAACTCAAATCTATGCTCCTTAACTTTGGGCATTTAAGATTTATATTATTATTTTCTTCCTTTCCTTCCTTCCTTCCTTCCTTCCTTCCTTCCTTCCTTCCTTCCTCCCTCCCTCCCTCCCTCCCTCCCTCCCTCCCTCCTTCCTTCTTTCCTTTCTTTCCACATGCACGATTCCAGTTGCTGACGTGCAGTTTTGTTACCTTTTCTGTCTGGTTAATCCAAAACAGATTGGACACTGGTTCCTCTTCAATGCTTGCCACAAACATCACCACAGCATCCCAGGCAGAGAGTTTTTATTCTTTCGGTGACAGCTCAACAGTCTGTCTTTTATTGCTATCTTAAGTCTGAGTGTGCTGCCTGGTGTCTGTCTACCTGGAGGCCAGCAGAGGGCCTTGGATCCCCGGGAACTGGAGTTACAGATGGTTGTGAGCTGCCATGTGGGTGCTGGGAACTGAATCCAGGTCTCCTGCAAGAGCAGCCAGTGCTCCTAACCACTGAGCCATTTCTCCAGCTCTGTTTTCAGTGTTTCTTTCCTATTTTCTATGGTTTTAAATTTGTTTTTAATTTGTGTTTTGTGGTTTTTTTGTTGTTGTTTTTTGTTTTGTTTTGTTTTTTGTTTTTGAGACAGGGTTTGTCTATGTATCCCTGACTGTCCTGGAACTTGCTCTGTAGACTAGGCTAGCCTTGAACTCAGAGATCTACTTGTCTCTCTCCGCCTCCCAAGTGCTGGGATTAAAAGGCATGTATTACTACTGCCCGGATTGTTTTAAATTTTTGATTGAAGTAGAATTACATCCCTTTCTCCTTCCCCTTTCCTCCCTCTGTCTGCTCCCATTCACCCTCCCTTGAATCCCTCCCACGTCTCTCCTCTTTTGCCTGATTACTGTTACATACATATGCTGTGTGTATGCACATATGTGTATGCACAGATATATAGAAATGCAGCCTGCTGAGTCTGTTTCTGTTGTTTGTGTGTATTAAGGCTGGCCATTCATTCTACCCTGGACAACCAATCAGGGAGCTCACCCCTGGAAGTGGCTCATTCTCCTCCCAGCAATCCTTAGTTGCCTATAGCTCTTTGCCTAAGGATGGGACCCTGTGGAATTTCCCCTTCCACACTAACATGCTCACTGACGTTGCCATTGCTCAGGTTTCATTTATGCCGCCATTTCTAGGAAAGACTGTTTCACAGCAGACTTCCTGGGATTCTGACTCTTACACTTTTCCTGTCCTCTCTTCCAAGATGCTCTCTGAGCCGTAGACACAGGAGTTGTGATGTAGATGAATTTATTAGTGCTGGGTGCCTCACCATCCATTGACCTCTGCACTGTGTCCAGTTGTGGTTTTTGGTGATGGTTCCCATTTGCTGTAAAGAGGGACTTCTTTGATGGGGGGGTTTGCTACATTTATCCAGGAAAGGTGGTTCGAGCACACCTCAAGTTTTTTTTTAATCTGTTTATATATATATATATTTTAGGTACGAGTGTTCTGCCTACACATATATGCCTGCCTGCCAGAAGAAGGTGTCACATCCTTTTATAGATGGTTGTGAGCCACCATGTGGTTGGTGAGAACTGAACTCAGGACCTCTGCAAGAGCAAACAGGCAATGTTCTTAACCATTGAGCCATCTCTCCAGCCCCCAAGTTTTTTTTTAAAATTTAAATTAAAAAAATTTTTATGGATAGTGTAGTATTCTGTATCCATAAACCATAACTTGTTTAACTATTTTCTGTTGGTGGATATTGGCTTGTTTCTATTGTAATCTAATGGGCATCATCATTCTTTGGCTTAAAACAGATTCTTGGCCTACTGGGCTGCTGGGATCTCAGATTCTTTCTGAAAAGATTGGATCAATGGTTTATCTATCTATCTATCTATCTATCTATCTATCTATCTATCTATCTAT
>CABHPH010160607.1:467-27419 GCA_902168325.1 Peromyscus nudipes | reverse complement strand
CCCCCCCACCCCACCCTCCCCCCCGCAATCTGAAAAACTTCTGGTCCCAAGAATTTCCAACAGGGGAGATTTGGCCTTGGCTTTTGTTGGGTGTTTTTGACTTTTTTATTCATGGCTGTCATTTAACTTTGCTGTGAAGTCATTCATGGGAAAACTATTTAAAAACCCGGGGCTGGAGAGATGGCTCAGAGGTTAAGAGAACTGACTGCTCTCCAGAGGTCTTGAGTTCAATTCCCAGCAACCACATGGTGGCTCACAACCATCTGTAATGAGATCTGGTGCCCTCTTCTGGTGTGCAGACATACATGCAGGCAGAACACTGTATACATAATAAATAAATATTTAAAAACAAAAAAACAAAAGACAATTTCTCCACCAGAAAAAAAAATCCCCAAACAACAAAGGTCAAGCCTTTAGTAAATTAGCTTCCCCACATCCCTTGCCTGTTACAACTCAGACCCTCCAGTCAGGCTGCCCAGACATCCTTCGGTCCTGCTACAGGCAACTCCTGTGATTCTTGGCAAATCAGAACCTGTCTGGTCCTCATTTTTCATTTATAAGATGAAGAAAGTAGTATCTTTTAAAAGAGAAATTCTGTTTACATTTATTTATTTTATGTGTGTGAGTGAGTGTTTTGCCTGCATGTATATCTGTGCATCGTGTGTCCCACCAGGCCAGAAGAAGCCATCCAGTCCTCTGGAACTGGAGTTACAGATGGTTGTGAGCCCCCATGTAGATGGGTGCTGGGAACTGAACCTGTGTCCTCTGCAAGAGCAACAAGTGCTCCTAACTACTGAGCCATCTCTACAGCCTTGAAGGGATTTTTTTACATAAGGTTTTAATGACATGGAGAATGGATGGGCATTTCTCTATTTTCTGGGAAGGAGAGGATGGTGATATTTTAGGCTTCACAGACCACACAGCTTCTCTCACAATGACTCAGACAAAAGTGAAAAGGGAGCCGTAGACAGAATGCTTGGGTGGGTGTGGCTTCCGATACATCATACCACCCTCCACAGCCGCTCTCATCTGAAGAAATGTATCACTCAGTAAGACTTGATCTGTCTCTGGACGGCAGTGCGTCCATCCCAGAAGTGGCCCATGAGGAAGTTTTGGCTGTTGCCTACTGTCTCTGTTAGAGTTTCTATTGCTGTGATAAAACACTATGGGCCAAAAGCAACTTGGGGAAGAAAAGATTTATTATAACTTACAGTTCCATCATAGCCTTTGAAGGAAGTCAGGACAGGGACACAAACAGGGCAGGAACCTGGAAGCAGGAGCTGATGCAGAAGCCATGGAGGAGTGCAGCTTACTGGCTTGCTCCCTGTGGCTTGCTCAGTCTGCTTTCTTATAGGACTCAGGACCACCAGCCCAGGGGTGGCTCCACCCACAATGGGCTGGACCTTCCCACATCAGTTAGTAATTAAGAAGATGCACTACGGACTTGTCTGCGGGGCTGGCATTTTCTTAATTGAAATTACATCTTCCCAAATGACTTTAGGTTGTATGAAGTTGACATAAACCAGCCAGGACACTTACAACGAAGGAAACCTTTGATGAGTGACAGCTGCCAGGGATGCTCCCCTATTCCTTTCTCAGTCATCTTCTTCTACGGTTTTTTACTTTACTTCTGCACAGCTATTTGGCTTTATCCATGGTTATTTTGGTTCAACTTTGGCCAACAGTGGTAGTCGGTTCCAAGATGGTGCCCGAATGGCTTCAGTTCCTGGTTTTCAGGAAGGATCAGAGTCATTGGAGGAGAATTGTGCTTACAATCCTATCCCACAATGCATAGGGCCGAGCTGGCAACCAATCAGCATTGTAAAAAAGTCTATAGAAAATAGCCTCAGATCCCAGGTAAGAAGACACTGTGGCTTCCTCTCTGCCCTCTTCGGGTGGCCCCCTGTGAGAAACTGGCTGTCACTTTTGAGGACACCTAAGCTGTGCTGTGGAAAGGGCCTTCTGCCATAAGCTAACCTGACTTTTCCAACCATGTGAACCATATTGGAAGTGAATCTTCCAGCTTTGGTTAAGTAAGCCTTCAGATGACTGCCACATGCTGACATCATGAGGCTAAGCCAGAGGACACAGCCAAGCTGGGTTTCCGACCCATAGAAATTTTGTGAGATAATACATGTCCTTCCTTTTTTTTCTCAGCATCTTGGGACATTTGTGACGCAGCCATAGCTAGCTGATACACTAACTCTCATGCTTACCCTACATTGCTTAACTGCTGCTTTTCTCGTGTAAGGGCAGAGGCTGGTTTGCAAGTGAGAGCTTCCTGTTTGCCTAACATTTTGCTTGGTGGAATGATTGACAGAAAACAGTATGATTAGCTGGCCATTACTGTTAGATGTTTTGAAAATTCCTGGTTTAAATGATTTACCATTAATCTGACCCATTACATCATGCAGCTCACCTTCTGGCTATATGGATTATGAATACTGTATATCAAGGTTAACAACACACTATACCATTTATTACATATTCCTATCACTGTCAAGGTCTCGATGAAGAAGGTTCTAGTGTCAGCTCTCTTGTGTTCAGATCAGGGATGAGTCTGGATGTCTCCACCAAAACTCAGGCTGAAATTTAATATCCACTTAATACTCTGAGGTATTAAGAGGTGAGATCTTAAAGAGGTGATTAGGTCCTAAGGGCACTGCCCCCATGAGTGGATTAATCCACTTATGGATTAATGGATTACTGGGCTAATGGGTTATCTCGAGAGCAGGTCTCTTATGGAAGCCAATTTGGCTCTACTGTTTACCTAGTCACCTCTTACCATGCAGGACCACACTACTTCTGTAGCGTCCCAGGCAGCAAGAAGGACCTCCCAGGTGTGGCTTCTAGACTTTGGGCATCCCACCATCAGAACCATGAGATGAATAAAACTTAATTCTTTAAAAACTGCCCAGTCTCCAGAGTTCTGTTGCAGGGACAGAAAAAGACTAAGATATATCCTGAGATGGATCAGTGTAGAGCCTGAGTTAGGACATGATGTCAACATGGTTGAACTTGAGGTCCCAGCACCCCAGATGTTCCGCTTTTTAAAGGTGCACTCTGTCTTTGTGCTGTTTCTTTTCCGTGTCCTCTGCCCTCTTCCGCAGCAGGGAGACACCCATTTCTATTTCAGGACCCAGCTCGATGTCACCTCCATTGTGCCACCTTCCCTCTGACATTCTCACCCACTTAACAAATATTTATCTGGGGACTAGCAATTGACAAGTCCGCTCTCACGGTCTGAGGATTCAGCAGTAAAAACAAAACAAACAAAAAACTGAAAGAAAAACAAGGTTCTCGAATTTAAGGAGATGTTCCCGTGGCAGAAAATAAACAGGCATCTAGAAGATAATTCTGGAGCTACCGCCATGCTAATGGATGGTTTGGGGGGTGGGGAACAGAGGAAAGAGAAGTGAAGGAAAGACCCCAGTGTCTCCAGATACGGCTCAGGCTTCTCGGCTGATTTTCTCGAGTGGGAAGACTTGAAGAAAATCCATGTGTGTGAAAGGGGGTGGGCACTAGGCAAGAGCTGTCTTACGGTGGGTTAAATGTTCGATTGTTTATACATCCAAGTTTCTCTTTTGCTGGGGACCAAACCCAGGACTCCCTATATGTTAGGCAAGTGCTCTGTCACTGAGTCATGCTCAAATCAGACAGCCACACCTGGGCAGTTGTCTCCTGAGTCTTTACTTTAGCGGATGGGTCTGTGATGGACATAGGCGGTTGGAAACCAGTGTACAGTGTTTAAAGCCAGAGGGATGCATGAAATTAGGCAGGAAGAGCATGGGGAGGAGATGAGAGCCAAGGAACATAAGCAGGGAGGGTGTAGAGGGGGATGAGGAGGCCCAGGAATGGTCCTATCTTGGCTCAAGTTATTTTTTCCCTTCCTAACTCCTCCATGCTCTATTTTTGCGCTTGTTGAAAGGGTATGTTCCTCAGCAGGCTGGGAGTGTCTTGGGTGCAGATCCCATGTCCAATGTCGGCTGTTGCTATGCTTAGTGTGATGCCCAGCTCACAGTGGGTGGTCCTAAATGATAGCCGGTGTCATAGGATTGCACAGTTAAATGAAGAGCTGCTGTTAGCCTGCAGGTCTGGAGTTGCCAGCATAGAGTCTAGGCTTCCAGCACAGTGTGTGCCCCCATGGGTGGCTGTTGGTTCCTGGATATTGTATTCCAGACTAGGACATGGGAGAGAACCCACAAAAGGAGATCCAGCTAAGAAAGTAGGATGGGGTGAGACAGAACCTTTTGCCAGAAAATTCAGTCCCTGTAATGCAGCAGTGGGTTGGTAGAATCGTAGAATTTGAGCTTTTCAAGACAATGAGTTGCAACTGGATGAAGACATCAGTGATGGTTACTTGAGAGGAAGTCAGTCTCAGAGAGGAAGGAGAAAAGTGGGGGGCAGGATTCAGTTTTATTCAGCAGTGATAAATACCGGATCCTTTATATCTGTTCTAAGTTTTACCAGTTTCAATTTTTATTTCATTTATTTTTTATTCTTTTTAATATTTTTAAAATTTATTTTTATGTGCATTAGTGTTTTGCCTGCATGTATGTCTGTGTGAGGATGTCAGATGCCCTGGAACCAGAGTTACAGACAGTTGTGAGCCAGAATGTGGGTGCTGGGAACTGAACCTGGGTCTTCTGGGAGAACAGTCAGTGCTCTTAACCAGAGAGACATCTCTCCAGTCCTATTTTTTACTCTTTAAAGTTATAAAACTGTTGTTGTTGTTGTTGTTGTGTGTATGCATGCACACGTTCAATGGCACTCATGTGGAAGTCAGCAGACAGTTTTGTGGAGTCAGTTCTCTCCTTCCACCTTTACGTGGGTTCTATTATTCCCCCAGCCAGGCCTCCCGCCCCATCTGTGTTTTAAACACAGGCTTGCCCTCAACCATGGAGGAGGTGATAATTGAGGTGAGCCTTGAAACAGAAGTAGGCCCTCACCTGCTAGAGGAGGAGGAAGGAACTCCAGGAGAGGAAGCAGTGTGGGAAAAGACAGGGGGCACGGACAGCTTCACAGTGAGACCAGATGCAGGACCGAGCAATGGATCCACGGGAGGAGACGGAGCAGTAGAAAGCCAAGTGCACAGACTGCCCGACAGCCCTCTGCCTCTGCTGTCATTGCTGCTGATGGACAGTCGGTGGACAGTCGGTCCTGGTCTAATCCTAGTCATTTGTTTGTTTGTTTGTTTGTTTAAACTGAGTTTCTTTCTGTAGCCCTGGCTGTCCTGGAACTCACCAAGATCCTCCTGCCTCTGCCTCCCGAGTGCTGGGGTCAAAGGCATGCACTGCCATGCCTGGCTCTAATCCCAGTCTTTTAAAAGATGTTTTATTCCCTCCAAGCTGATTTGAAGGTCACTCTCATCATCTTTGGCTTTCAGTAGGCTGTTAAAAACATGTGCCCAGGAGAGGCCTTCTTCTCTTTCTGCTGCTTGGGATGTGCAAGGCTTCTCAAATCTGTGGCAAGATGATGTCTCCGTTGGAAAACTCCCATGAGCTATTGTGATTTCTTTTTCTTTTTTGGTTTTGAGTTTAGCCCAAGGGGTGAACCATCTTTTCAGCTCACCAGCTTTTTCTTCAGATCATCTTCTAAGTATTTTCTTTCTCTTACACTGGTGCTTACTTACGGATGTCAGATTTTACCTTTCTTGCCCTAGCTTCTGTATTTCCATCCTTCTTTCTTTATCTGAGTAACTTCTGACCTAAAATAGTTTAGCATTAAAAAAAATTAAGGGGCTGGAGATGTGGCTCAGTGGTTAAAAGCACTGGCTGAACTTCCAGAGAGTTGAAGTTCGATTCCTAGCACCCCCATCACGTGGCTCACAACTGCCTGTAACTCCAGCTTCAGGGGCTCCAATGCCTTCTTTGGTACCACACATACAGGGCATACTGTACTGGTCAGTTTTTTCTTTTCTTTTCTTTTCTTTTCTTTTCTTTTCTTTTCTTTTCCTTTTTTTTTTTTTTTCAAATTGACAAGCTGGAGTCATCCCGGAAGGGAGAATATTGATTGAGGAATGGACTCCCATCAGATCATGATGTAGGTGTGTCTGTGCTGCATTTCCTTGATTAATGATTGATGCAGGAGGCCCAGCCTGCTGCGGGCAGTGCCATCCCTAGGCAGACGGTTCTGTAAGAGAGGTAACTGAGCAGGCCAGTAAGCAGCACTCCTCCATGGCCTCTGCTTCTGTCTCCAGGTTCCTGTCCTGACTTCCCTCAGTGATAGAGTGTGCATGGAAGTATAAGCCAAATAAACTCTTTCCCCCCAAGTTGCCTTTGGTCATGGTTGTGGCGGACCTGCCCCCACTTTTACGACCCAGGGTACTCTTGAGTGGGGAAAAGTGGGAGGTATTAGACAGAAAGAGATACCTAGAGGAAAGACAGAAACACAGGATGGCCTCGGGAGGGCCTGGGTCCTTATCCATCGGCCCAGAACTTTATTTCAAAGGGCTTTTTATAACAATACCAAGGGAGGGGCAAAGACCTCCCCCTTGCTAGATACAGCCAAGTGTTGACCCTTCCAAGTACCTGGTACTCAGGCCCATGGTCCAGTCACCCTCTTATGCAGTCCTGCTGGGAAAAGCCACTAGGAAACCTAGATGGGTTCCAACACATGGTCATTACCATAGCAATAGAAAGCTAACTACAATACTCACACACAGATACACACACAGACAGATGCACACACACATAAATCTTAGCCCTCCACACGCACAACATGAAAATTCTTGTTTGAGTTCTTAACTTTTGTTCACGTGTTTTTCAGTTCTAACATTTCCACTAGGCTTTTAGTTTGAAACAGGGTCTCACTACATAGGCCAGGTGGGCCTTGAGCTCACAGGGATCTCCTGCCTCAGCAAGCCAAGGGTTGTGATCCTAAGATCATGTGTTGCTTAAGCATGTGTGGCTCTTTAAAAATAGTTACCAGTTCTCTTCCAAAAATCCTACCCCTCCTCATCCTCTCTCTGTGGGCACATGTTAGAGGTTGATGTGAAGTGCCTTCTGTTGCTAGCCACCTTCTTTGTTGAGACAGGTTCCCTTACTGAACCTGGAGCTCACTGAGTTGGCTAGACTGGCCAGTGAGCCCAGGCTGGGCTTACAGGCACATGGGCTGTGGGGTGAGTCTGGCTTTTCCACGTAGGTGTTGGAGACCGGACTCAGGTTCTCATTATTCCATGGTAAGAATGTTGCTTTGAGCCATTTCCCTAGCTGCCTGCCTTATCTTCTGCTTTATTACCTTAACTTTTGCAAGAATATTTTTGAAGAATTTATTTGTTCCAATAATCAAAGCCTTCTTAAGCCGGTTCCTATTACTTGTTGATTGCCTGTCTGCCTCCCTCTCCTTAAACGCTCCTTTGTATGCTTTGTGACATTTTATTTTTCATTCTGGCTTGAACATTGTATTTGCAAATGCATAGAATTAATTTGAGGCTCATATGATATGAAAAAGCAAAAGAAAGCATTTTTATTTATGCACTCCAAGGAATTCCATCAGCTCCTAATGATTTGCCAGTCCCATGGCTTCTACTCTGGTGGGTCCTGTGGCCTCGACTCTGGTGGGTCCCGTGGCCTCGACTCTGGTGGGTGAGGTTGCTCTGAGCCACCAATCTTGTGCACCATGGTTTCCAGGCCTCCCGCTGGAAGTGCAGGACCCTGGGGCTGTGTGATTTCGTTTCCTCATTTGTCAAACGAGGGTGAAAATGCTGGCTCCCTTGCCTCATGGATTATAACAGAGACAGTGGGATAAGCTGTGTGGAACATGGAACCCAACATAAACACAGTGTGCCGGAAGCCCATTTTCCCTTGCTTCTCATCTCAGGACTTTCAGAGTCATCTGAACTCTTTGGAAAGGAGGAGTTCACGTGAGTTCGCAGCTCAGGGGTGCAGTGCCCAGAGGAGCTGCATCTAGAGGTATCTCTCTCTCTCTCTCTCCTTCTTCTTATATTTATTTATTTATTGACACAAGTTCTCTCTATAGCCTTGGTTGACCCAGAACTCACTGTATTGACCAGGCTGGTCTTGAGAGCTCACATAGACGCCCCTGCCTACCGATGGGATTAAAGGCCTGTGCCACCATTCCTAGCTTGGAGGTTTCTTCTGTTGCTGTCTGAGCAATAGCTTGCTAAGTAGTACACAGCTCATTGTGTTCAGCAGACCTCCCCGCTCCAACTCTGGAGGTCAGAACTAGGCCCTAGATCTAGATCCTCAGACTTAACTGTTTAGTTTTTACTACTTTATTTATTAATGTATTTATTTATTGATGCTGGCATGGAATCCAGGGCTTCCTGCACTCTGGGCACAGTTACCACCACTGAACCTTAGTCCCAGCCCAGCAGTCAGCTCTTCTTGGTTTTTTAAATTTTTATTTATTTATATTTATGTGTATAGGTGTTTTGCCTGCATGTTGCTGTGTACCACATTCATGGAGGACAGAAGAGGGTGATGGATCCTCTGGGATTGGAGTTGTGAGCCACCATGTAGGTGCTAGGAATTGAAGCCGTACCCTCTAGAAGAGCAGCCAGTGCTCTTAACTGCTGAGCCATCTCCAGCCCTAATGGTTGGCGCTGAACTCTGAACTGCCAGTTAGGTTTTTTTGTTTGTTTGTTTGCTTGTTTTGACCTGTTCTCACTTCTTTGTCCACACCTTCTTGTTCCAGGCATGTTTTAGTTACTTCTTTTCCTTTAGCTTCTGCGTCTACAACTTTCCTCCAAGACTCTCAGGGAGCATCAGGAAGAAGCCTGGGTTTGCCTCCCAGCAAACCTCCCAACCCTGGCCTCCCTGTGCAGCCGGGGCCCCTTCTGATCTCATGGTTATTTTGGCCTCTGTGAACTGCGCGGAGCCAGGGCTGACCCCGCTGATCTGTGGATGTGTGGCCACGACGGGTCCCAGCATCCTGCCCGGGCTGCGTGTGTGAGCCGAGCCCGTGCTGCGATGTGATGTATTGACAGGGCGAGGGAAAGATTGCTGCCTGGGACTCCCAGAGGTGATTAGATTACGGGACAGTTGCCTGTCTGGATGAGGCGGGGCCTCGGTTCTGTTCACTTCGTCTCCAGTGGAGCCCAGAGTCACCTGCTGGCCTGAGCTGCGGATTTAGAGCACCAGGCAGTGGCCAAAGCGTGCTGAGCCAAGCGGCTCACTCCACTGTGCCCCTCAATCTGCCTTGCATTTCTTTCGTTGTTGTTTTGTCTTTTGTTTATTTTAAGACAGGATTTCTCTGTGTAGCCCTGGCTGTCCTGGAACTCGTTCTGTAGCCCGGGCTGGCCTCAAATTTGGAGATCCGCCTGCCTCTGCCTCCCGAGTGCTGGGATTAAAGGCGTGCGCCACCATGCCCTGTCATGCTCCGCATTTCTTTTGCTTCTATAGCCTGTTTTTCTTCGTGAGCGTGTGTGTCTCTGCAATGCCCATCCATCTGGTGAGGACTGTCAATCACCTAGCCATCTGCCCCTGTTGCTATGCCCCTCTCACGGCCTCTGTGGGAATCTCAGTCCTTCTGAGGCAGAGGCAGTGGGGTTTGGATCAAGGACCTTAGGCTTCTCTTGACTTTTTACCAGGTGACCTTGAGTCTCCTATTCAGCCTCTGCCTGTTTTTCTCACTTTCTATGATCTCCGTCTCTTGGTTATGAGGGCCAAGTGGACTGGGATTTCTAGAATAACATTTCTAGAATAACATTGGCCCCTTGCACACGTTCATGGGGTATTCTATTCTTATCCTGTTGCTATTGTTTGGCTCATTTTCTATTAAATAGTTTGGGAAAAACTTAGTGATGAGAAATAATTGTGCCTTTCACCTCAGGCTTCTGGGCGCTGTTGCTGAGGAGCTGTAGTGAGTAAGCAGTCTCCAGCTGAGGTGGAGGGAGTCAGAGTCAGGAAGGGTGTCTGGATGGAGCCCCTTGGATTGACCAGAGGAAACCATAGCTTCATGTTGTTCCTGCTTGCCTCCACTGGCCCTCTGAGATTTCCTGCACATTCCTCTTTGGAATAACAATCTTAAAAATTTTTACCTTATTTTTAAGTGTGTGTGTGTGTGTGTGTGTGTGTGTGAGTGTAGGTGCCCCTGGAGACCAGAAGTGTAGGATCCCCTGGAGCTGGAGTTACAGGTGCATGACATGGGTGCTGGGAACCAAACTTGGGTCCTCTGGAAGAATACCAAGCACTCTTAACCACCAAGATATCCCTCTAGCAATCTTTTTGTTTGTTTGCTTTTTGTTTTTTGAGACAGGATCTCTCTACATAGCCCTGAATGTCCTGGAAGTCTGTAGACCAGGCTGGCCTTGAGCTCACAGAGACTGGCCTGTCTCTGTCTCTATCCCAAGTACTGGTATTAAAGGTCTGTACCACCACACTTGGGTCTTTAACAATCTCAAGAGTAGAACTTAATTTCTTCTTCCAACTCAGGCATTTGTATATGTATATATTTAAAAGCTTCATTTTGTTGTTATTGATGTTTCTTTTTAGTCAAAGTTTCAGTATTCTGTCCAGGCTGTCCAGAAACATGCAATCCTCCTGTCTGTCTTCCGAGTGCTGAGGTTTCAGGCCTGTATCACCACACTCGCCTCAAAAGTTGTTTTTTAAGCCGGGCGGTGGCGGCGCACGTCTTTAACCAGCACTTGGGAGGCAGAGGCAGGTGGATCTCTGTGAGTTCGAGGCCAGCCTGGTGGTCTACAGAGTGAATTCCAGGACAGCCAGGGCTACACAGAGAAACCCTGTCTCAAAAAAAAAAAAAAAAAGAAGTTCTTTAAAAATATTTTATTTTATGCGTATGGTGTTTTGCTTACATGTGTGCCTGTGTATCACATGCATGCAGTGCCCACAAGGGTCAGAAGAGGGTGTTAGGTCCCCTGAGACTGGAGTTACAGATGGTTGTGAGCCTCTATGTGAGTTCTGGGAGTTGAACCTGGGTCCTCTGGAAGAGCCACAAGTGCTCCCCACCACTGTGTCATCTCTCTGACCCTGAAAAGTTGGTTGAAAAAAAACAAACCAAACCTTAATGTAGCTTTTCTTAACCTTGTGTTGTTTATTTTCATCTGACATATGATTAATTAATAATTAATTATAAATAATAATTATAATATTTATAATTGTAAATAATATGATTAATTAATAATTAATTAATAATTTAATTAGTGTGTTAATTGAATGGGCTCAGTTTTTTCTTTTTTCTTTGAAATCTTTAAAAAGTATTTCATTCAGGAGGCAGAGGCAGGCAGATCTCTGAGTTTGAGACCACCCTCGTCTACAAAGTGAGTTCCAGGACAGCCAGGGCTGTGCAGAAAAATCCTGTCTTGAAAACACACACACACACACACACACACACACACACACACACACACCAAAACCAAAACCAAACAAAACAAAAAACCTAAAAAAAAAAAACCAAAAACTTACGTATGTATGTATGTATTCATTGTGTGTGTGATGCGTGTGGTTGGACATGCTGCTACGGCATGTTTCTAGAGGTCTGAGGACGGCCTTTAGAAGCTGGTTCTTTACTTCGCCGTGTTGGGGCAAGTATCTCTTGCTTCTGCCACTCTGTGCACCTCAGGCTGGCTGGCCCACAAGCTTCAGGTGGTTCTCCTGACTCCCATCTGGCTGCCAGAGCCCGGGGATTACAGCTCCGCACCACCACTTCCAGGTTTTTATGTCGGTTCCAGGAACTGAACTTGAGTTGTCAGCCTTTACCCGCTGAGCCAGTCCTTGACCCTCTATTGGAAATTTTATTTCAACCTTGACCTACCCAGTTACAGCCAAGAAGTCATGTTGGAGGCAGAAGTGACTGGCAGTCTCCTCTGAGAAGAGACTCATGTAATGGTGACTGCGTGTTAAGTGGTTATCATCTCAGCAACTAGTGGAAAGCGCAGGCCATATTCACCTGAGCAAGGTGCCCGTCTGCTTCACATCGCCAAGGTCAAATAAGCAATTTCTGTCCTGAGTTTTAAAATAGGATGTAAGAATTTGGATATAACATGGTAAACATTTGCTCCATATCATTAAACGTTCCTTTCAAATTTGACCTTGGGGTTTGAGCTTGCTGTGGTGGCACACAATGTCGTGGACCCTCTTTGGACAGAGCCCCTTCTCCAGTAGGCTGGCAGGACTCGGAGGCTGGCCAGCTCTCTGGCCATTTCATTTGCAGTTTGCAGCTCAGGGCCCAGAGCTTCGTGTAGCTCCTGTTTGCTTTACCCTGAACACTTAACTGTCCCGCTAGAGGGAGAGGACTTGGTGGCTCTCCTCTGTGCGTGGTGAGGAAACTCAAGTTTGATAAAATGGTCTAAAATGGCATCAGCACCCCAAACCCAGTGTTATGTGTGTATTATACTCTCCACAGAATCAGAAAGTGGCCCGTCAGAAACACACCAGGAGTCGTGTTCTGTGCCACCCCTAGACTGACTGTAGGTGACACACATTTCCTGACCACATTCCCTCTGATTTGTTCTGGGCTGTTCCTCTCTCTTTCCCCAGATTCCTATAGGCTTCCGATGGTGACTCCATAAGGAATCAAATATCTTGGGTGTTCCCAGGAGACATAATTCTGCGGCCCAGCTCCCATCCTGCTTCTGGACACCTTGTGAGTGTGCGCCATGATACCCTCATGCTGCAGCTCTGGCCAGGCTGCTCTGTGGCGAGCCGTGCTGTCTGTCCTCCTTGTCTGCAAGCATGTGCCTCAGGAGGGATTTGAGTGCTCAGAGCGCTTTTGGGAGCACAGCTGGGCAGTCAGGATGACGCTCTGAGTGTGTGAGGAAAGACATGAGCCACGGCTGGGGGTGGCTTGTCCATCACCTGGCAGCCAGAGAGCTGAGCAGCGCAGAAGCGGCAGGCATGCCTGAGCCATTTGTGCCAGTCCGTGACCCCTCATTAGGTGTCTGTTGGAAAAGATGGCTGGGGACAGCCAAGCCCATTGGCTTCTTTCAGAGGGCCACAAGCCATCTTTGGAATGTCATGGGTTAGCACTTTGAACGGACAGGGCACTAAAACTGAGTTCGGATGCTTGTTATTGGCAGCCACAGATGGACCACCCCGTCCTCAGTGCCACAGTGAGTCCTGGTCGTCCCAAAGCTGGAAGCCAGTAACATGCCAACAGCGACTATTAATACCCAGAAGCAAAATACAAATGCAAACTCAGTGGACAGGAGCGCTTGCTGCTCAAGTGTGGATGTATGATCGGATCTCCAGTACCCACCTAAGAAACCATGTATGCATGTGACCCCGGCACTAGGGCTCAGAGACAGGAGGATTGTTGTGGACTGCTGGCTAGCCAGCCTAGCCAGAAACCAGTGAGCCCCAGGTTCAGCGAGAGACCCTGTCTCAGGGAACTAAGGAGACACTCTACTCTGGACCCTATCCACAGAATTAAGAAACAAGCCAACCAGCCCCCAAACTTGAACTGTGTATATATCATCACTTGTCATCGCTAAGAGCAGGAAGACCCAGTTCCCCTTGATGGAAGCTCAGATTTTTCATGGGTCTTCGAGAAAAACCATCTTTCTCCCAGCAGAGCTGTGATTAGAGGTGTTTTCATCAGGTCCCCTTTCTTCCAGTTGCTCTTGCTTCTCCAGCTTTATTCTGGCTTTAGCTTCTCAGCCCAGGCCACCCAGGGGCAGTGGGCCACTGATGGGGGCAGCGCTGCAGCTGCTTCCTCCAAATTCTCTGGGATTCAAGGCCGGGCGCTGGGCGATTACGCCGCTGTTAACTAGGATTAGCTATTTTCGCTCCCTGTATTTATATCATGGAAGCTGCAGGGTGATGCTGCCAGATGCCAGCGTGGGCAAACTGCCCTGCCTCCTGCACGCACCTGCTGCTCTGCTAATGCCCAGCAAGGTGGCAGTTGGTGGGGGAACAGACCTGCCAAACCCACAGCCCCCTTCCCAAATGTCCAGAGTGGTGACCTGAACCATAGGCAGAGTCACAGCTTGGTAGTGACAGGCAAAGGCTGCATCTCCACTTGGGGGAGGTGAGGCTGGAGGGCGGGCAGTGGTCCCTGCAGAAGATGCCTGTCACCTCTCTAATCCCCTGAAGACTTCAAGTCTAGGAGTCGTCTTGCCTGTCCCCACCCTGCTCTGCCCTGACGCATTCTGTGTATCTCCCAGGTTGCATCTGAAGCTGGGGAAAGGGCAAGTGCCTGGGAGGCCTGACTTTAAGGGCAGAGGACTCAACGACCCTGCTGCTTCTCCGTGACTCGCCTTTGTCTCCACCTCTCCCGTCCACCCTGCTTGTCAGCTCAGCTTTCAGGATGTGCAAGAGTTTTCTGGAAGGGAGGCCTTGCTGTGTGAGGGCTGCATGACATGGCCCAGGGAGTGAGTTTGATACCAGCCCCAGTGCAGCAAGCCAGGCATCTGCCTTGTGCCCCGGAAGGCAAGGCCTCTTGCTGACTCTTCTTCTTCTTTGCAGCAAAAGTGGACAGTGCTAGGCCTCACCACATCAGGAACCCGCTGCTGATGAGTCTCAGGATTTGGCCGCAGCTAATCCAGCCCCAGCCCTAGAAAACCAGAAACTGGCTGAGGGTCAAAGTGGGTTTCTCTGCAGTGGCCTGCCAGCCGCCTGTGCTCAGTGGGCTCTGTCTCTCCCAGTCTTTCTCTGTTATCACCTCTCGGGGTAGAAGTCACAAATATGGCAATAAATAAATGGTAAATTTAAAGATGAAAAAAAGTTAGGAGCCAGCGGGGCTAATAACCTGAGTTCCAGTCCCCAAAGTGACAGGAGGGAACTGCCTTCCAAAAGTTGTGCTCTGACCCCCACCTTCTGGCTCTCTGTCTCTGTCTCAGTCTCTGTCTCTGTCTCTCTCTCTCTCATACACACACACACACATTTTAGAAAATGTTTTAATTTGAAAAGTTATGGCCGAGGAGATGGTATATATATTTAATGCCAGCACTTGGGGGAGAGCTGCAGCCACCCTCCTCTGTGTACTGTGGCTGAGCAAGCTGGGTAGATTGGGTTGGGGTGCGGAACACCTGGTGGGGATTTATTGAGTGCTATGGGTTAATGGAAATGAGAAGTGGGGAGAGAAGCTCCATTTTTGTGGGAGCTGTGGTACTGGATTGAACCCAACGGCTTGGGTGCACCAGGGAGGGTTTCCTATCACCAAGTACATCCTGAGCCCTAAAGAAACTTCCTGATTGACAGAAGTTTGCATCAGCAGAAGCACAACATTACATGTTGGGGAAAATTCAGTTCTCTGAGGGAAAAGCAGGGAGAGAATCCTCTCCCAGTCCATTTTCTGTTTCTATAACAAAATACCACAGAGTGGGTATGTTTAAAGAAAAGAGGTTTTCTTGGGCTTGATTTCTGGAGGTCCAGGCTTGAGGAGCTGCAGGTGGTGGTGATTATGCAATCTGAGGCAGCAAAGGACATCACATGGTGTCACATGTTGGGAGACAGAGGGTGCCACCCATTGTCTCTCTCACTCCGGTCTTCTGGTATTCAGTTATGTTCCTTTCTATCCATGACCTTTTCCAACCCGAATCCCTCCCAAAGGTGACCTCTAAGCACCATGATATGATTAAATTTCTGCCTCGATATCTCACGGGGGATGAGTGGGGGTGGGGGGGGCTCAACAAAGACATGCTTTAAGAGAGGAACTACGTCCAAACCACAATGCACCCCACCCCTATCCACTAACAAAGACGGTGCCTCTGATGAAATCATCTTCAGTCAGGAAGGTGACTTCCTGGCCCTTTCTCTACAGAGGGGGAAGTGGGAGAAGCAGGCTGAGAAGAGGCCACATGGTCACCTTTGTGTCACCTTTGTGGCCTCCCATTTCCAGTGCCTTTTCTGGGAGCCACTGCACTGGTGTAGGAAGCAGCAAGGTTCAGGCTGCAGTTGTGGTTTCCAACATAGGCAGCAGGAAGCGTAGCTGAGCCCTTTCCAGCTCCACTCAGAGGAATGCTAAGGGGAGATGGAAAGCCCTAGAGAAGTCCTTTCCATCGTTTGGTTATGGCGCTTGCTTGCGGTTCCTCTGTGCATATTTTATTAGCATATGTTAAATAGTCATCACATCATTATGACATTTTCACATAGATAAGATGTTGCGGTCACATGCATCCCCCATTATGGTCCCTTGTTCCCTCCCTACTGCTGCTCTTCCTCTGCCTTCTACTTCAATGTCTTTTCTCTGCTGTTGTTGACCCAGTGAATCGCATTACGGTTGCTTACAGGACAAGGGTGAGAGGCCGTTTATAGGAGCGGGGACACCTAACCAGGGCTACTCAAGAAAATGCCTCTCCCGGGGCTGGGGAGATGGCGCAGAATGTAAGAGCGCTTACAGCTCTTGCAGAGGACCTGGATTCGGTTCCCAGAACCACCTAGTGGCTCACAACAGCCTAACTCCAGTCCCAGGGGATCTGATGCCTTCTTCTGGTCTCCGGTGCATGCAATGCTCATACCTTCAGCTGAGCAGGTAACCACACACACAAAATAAATACACAGGGGCAGGAGGGATGGCTCAGTGGTTAAAATCCAGAGGACCCATATGATGGCTCACAAACATTTGTTAACTCCAACTTCCAGGGATTTGACACCCTCTTCCGGCTTCTGCAGGCACCAGGCATGCACATGATACACAGGCGTAAATGCAGGCAACACACCCATACACACGAAATAATTAACAGTAAATAAATAAATCTTAAAAAGAAAGAAAATGTCTCTCCTTCCCCTTGCAACCACTAATTGCCTGTAGCTTCCCAGGGAGAGGAGGGGTCTGTGAGTCCCTGCCTACGCCATGACAGGATTAGGAGTCCAGGTGTGCAGCTCTTTGCAAATAACCTTGGCCACGGGGAATTCAAGAATGCCACGGCCACGGCATACCCAGAAGACAGCATTTCACAACATTCTACCCGTCTTCTGGCTCTTCCATTCTTTCTACTCCGTCTTCCAAGATGTCCTGAACCTCAGAGGGGGTGATGTCGATGTCCCACATATAGGGGAGCATTGGACAGTCACACGAGTCTTTGTGGTCACCCTTGCCCTTTGCAGGAAGAAACTTCATGACCAAAGCTAATGGCAGTGTTCATCTACGGGTAGGAACATAATTCTCTAGGAAGCAATTTGACAGACCCAAAATGTCTACTTAGCAAATCAATGTCTATTGAGCTTCCCCACTGGGGCTATGGTCTCCTCAGCCAGGGCTTTTGACTGAGTTCACAGTACCAGGTGTGAACGCCCTCCTTTGGCGTTACTTTCAATCGGGCAGCAGTTGCCTCGCCGTGTAACAGACTGGCTGCTATGGGAGCAGAGCACTCATCTTGATTGATAGTGCAGCGTTCAGCATCCACAGCTGCAAAGATCACTGATGACAGAGTCTCCCTGGAAGACTTCTGGCATTAGATGAATACCTTCTATAACTTAAAAATTTTAAATTACATTATTTATTTATAATTCTTTTAAAAATATTTATTTTTATGTGCATTGGTGTTTTGCCTGTGTGAGGGTGTTGGATCCCCTGGAACTGTAGTTACAGACAGTTGTGAGCTGCCATGTGAGTGCATGGAATTGAACCTGAGTCCTCTGGAAGAGCAGTAAGTATTCTTTTTTTTTTTTTTTTGCTTTCTCTGTGTAGTTTTGGTGCCTGTCCTCCGTAGACCAGGCTGGCCGTCAGTATTCTTAACTGTTGAGCCGTGTCTCCAGCCCCTCTATTATTTATTTATGTGTGTGCTTGCATACACATGCTGCAGTATGCATGTGAAGACAAGAGATTGACTTGCAGTCATCAGTTCTCTCCTTCCACCATGTATGTCCTGGGGACTGAACTCAGGTTGCCAACCTTGGCAGCAAGTGGCCTAACCCTCTGAGCCATCCTGCCAGCTCCCCGTGTGTCACACAGCTGAGGACACACTCCTGGACTGAATCTCACAGTGAATATAAACACATGCGAGGCTTCTCTGCCTGTGATGCTTCATGCTGTCAATGAGAGTTAGAGTCACCACAGAAACACACCTCTGGGTGTGCTAAGGGTTTTCCCTCAGGGCTTAGCTGAGCAGGAGAGCCCCATCCTGGGTGTCCTGGAGCAAACAGTAAGGAGAAGGCAAAGAGTGCCAGTGTTAATCTTACTGTTTGCAAACTGCAGATCCGCTGGGCCAGCTGCCTCACACTCCTGCCTTTCAGACTGCACTTGAGGCTGTGGGCGGGAACCGGCCTTCAGCAAGAGGCTTCTTGCCAGGCATTTAGTCACAGCAAGGAGAAAAGCGACTAATTACATGCCCTCCCCCCTTGCCCCCACCCCTAGTGCCAATTCTTTAGAAAATTTATCAAGATCGCCAAGTTCCCTATCTTGATGCATTAAGAGTGCTACTTCTTTACTACTAAAAATAATATTGCTTTTAATATCTTCGTCCATACAGAAAAATGTTTTCTAAACATAGATTCTGAGAAGTAGGACCAATGTGGAGCGTTAAACACAGAATGCTGAAAACTACCTTGTGTGTAACTGACAACATCTGTACATATATAACATGAGACTAACTCAGGGGAAGTATTCTCTACCTGATAAAGATTTCTTTTTGTTATTAAAGGGGTGTTTTATTTTTAGATTTTATTTATTTTATGTGGGTGGGTATTTTACCTTCATGTGTAGCTGTGTACTGTGTGTGTGTGTGTGTGTGTGTATGTAACTGGAGTTACAAACATTTGTGTTGCCCTGTGGGTGCTGGGAATTGAACCTGGGTCCTCTGGAAGAGCAGCCAGTGGCCAGTGCTCTTAACTGCTGAGCCATCTGCCCAGCTCCTATTTTATTTTATTTTATTTTTTTTTTATTTTATTTTTTTGGTTTGTCGAGACAGGGTTTCTCCGTGCTGTTCTGTGCCTCACTCTGTAGTCTCTCTGTAGCTCAGGCTGGCCTCGAACTCACAGAGATCTGCCTGCCTCTGCCTCCCGAGTGCTGGGATTAAAGGCGTGCGCCACCACCGCCCGGCCCTATTTTATTTTTGATACGCTGTATAGTCCTGGCTGTCCTGGAACTTGCTATGAAGAACAGTCTGTCCTGGAACTCACTCTGTAGAGCAGGCTGTCCTGGAACTCACTCTGTAGAGCAGGCTGTCCTCGGACTCACAGAGATCTGCCTGCCTCTGCCTCTTGAGTGCTGGGATTAAAGGCATGGTCCACCACACCAGCTATTTCTTGGTCTTTCTGTTTGTGATTTTTTTTTTGACTGTTGTGACAGCCTTATTTTTGTGACTTTCCCTTTCTTGCCCTTCTGAAATCCAGAACCATGTTCAAGGTCATTGGCGGAGTGAATTCCCACAAATGTTCCTTTTATTTGATCATCCGCTGTGCTGGGAACTTTAGGATTTTAAAGTCTGGAGACCCATGTTGTATAATTTCATGGCATTTTCTTGTATTGTCTATGATCATTCCTCTTTGACCTTTTTTTTTTTCTTTTAAGATTTATTTATTTATTACGTATATAGTATTCTGTCTGCATGTATACCTGCATGCCAGAAGAGGGCACCAGATCTCATTATAGATAGTTGTGAGCCACCATGTGGTTACTGAGAATTGAACTCAGGACCTCTGGAAGAGCAGTTGGTGCTCTTAACCTCTGAGCCAACTCTCCAGGGCCCCCCCCCCAACCTTTTGACATTCTTATCCATTCTCAGATAAAACTGGAACTCTCTGCCATTGGATTTTTCTCTTAAGTTTTCTGAATTGACCCTCTAATTCCTTTTCAATCATTTCTTACCCATTACCATGTCTGAAGCTTTTTATTCTTTAATCTTTTTAAATATCCCATGTGCATTCTTTTATTAAAAGGTTTGTTTAATCTAGAAACAGTTAAACAAAAATGTTTGCTGAGGGGCAGAGGACCTGGGTTCAATTCCCAGCACCCACACAGCAGCTCATGACTGTCTATAACTCTAGTCCCAGGGGATCCAAGGCCCTCTTCTGGTCTCTGTGGGCACTGCAAGCATGTGGTGCACAGATAATACATGGAGGCAACACCTATACACGTAAAATAAAAATAAATGAATTTTTTTTAAAATGTTTTATTTTTCTGAGTAATTTCTTGTTCGTGGCTTTTTTGCTTGTCTTACGGTGTGTGACTCTGGTCTCATGGGAGCTTAGCATCCCTTCCTGTTCATACATCAGTCGATGTAATTCAGCATTTTCCACATAGCCCTGCATTGTGTCTGTCTGCTGGGACTCTTTATCCTCGGGATATGTTCTGGTCTCTTTCATGGTGGATAAAAAGGCTGGCAATCATTGCCTTTAAGTTTATGTTGAAATCACAAGAAGTAGATTGGAAGCTCTATTTATTTTTAAATGGTAGATAATTCTCATACCATTAAGGTCACCTCTTTGAGGCACACAATTAGGTGACTTTCAGTGTGTTTTCTAAGTTGTACAGCCACCACCACTATCTAATGCAGCACATTTCATCATCCCAGAGACAAACCCGTACCCATTAGACACTCCTCCTCCTCAATCCACCCCCAGCCACTGGCATCCACTTATCTACTTTCGGATTTGACTATTTGGGAACTCATATAAATAGCATCGTACGATACACAGCTTTTGTGTTTGGTCTCTCACTCGGCATGTTTTCGGAGCCCACCTCTGTTGCAGCACACACCGGTGCTTCCCCATGTATACACCACATCCGGTTCATCCACGTAAGCCTGTCACTCCTCTCCTTGCCATCACAGAACACCTGACAAAAGCGACTCCAGGTGGGAGGGCTTTATTTTGGCTCACAGTTTGCGAGTGCAGCCCATCATGGCAGAAAGGCGTGTGGGGCAGCTGGTCACTCTGAGTCTGCAGCTGGGGAGCGGAGGGAGATGGACGCTGATGCCCTGCTTGCTGTCTTGTCTTCATTTGGTTCAGGAGCTCAGCCAGTGCGTGGTCCCACCCACCTCCGGGTTGGGTCTTCCCTGCTTAATTAAACCTTTCTGGAATTACCCTCATAGACACGGCCAGAGCTATGTTACTACCGTGATTTTAAATCCCATCACATGGACAGTGAATTTTCACCATGACAACCCCACTCCCCGACACTCAAACACACCACTTCATATCACACCCCCCCAACTCTTGGTCTCAGGAGTCTCTTTTTCATCTCATAGTGCAAATTCGTTTAGTTCATCTCTAAAAGCCCTCAGAGTCCTTGACAATCTCGACACTGTCGGAAAGCCCAAAATTCAAAGCTCCTTCTGAGCCACAAGGCGATCTTTTAAGTGACTGTGACGACCAGCCCATAGAAAGCAAGTTATATGCTCCTAAAATACACAGAGTATGCATGCCCATTCCAAAACGGTTTGCTCAACCAATATTTCTTGACTGCCTACTATGTCTGGGTACTTCACTAGGTGCTAAGGGATCATGTGACTGAAAGTCACCCACTCTAAGGATCTTACACATTAGTGAGATTGAGCTATGACAGGGTGGGCACAGTTCTCCAGTGGCTTGTGTGAGGAGTTTTTTTCTAGGGTCCTCTGGTTTCTTTATTAATTACTTTGGGACAAGGTTCTGGACAGAGGGAATGTCAGGACCAAAGGCTCACATAGGCTCATGATCACAGAGAGATCTTGGTATGTCATGGTGGGGAAGGCATGGTACTGAGAACCTGCGGTAGGGACTTTTTTGGCGACTCCTTTTCTCATGGTAGCCGGCAGGAAGCAGAGAGCCTGGGTGGAAACCAGAGATGGGTCTAACCCTCAAGGGCCAGTTTCTAGTGATCTATCTCTGCCAGTCAGGCCATACCTTCTAAAGGCCCACAGCCTTCACAGGAGTGCTACAAACTGGGACCCTGGTGTTTTAAACAGCGTTTAAACATGAAACTTCTCCCTCAGACACTCATATTCCTGGCACGAAATGGAAGGTTTTCAAACAATCTGCACACTCTCCCACGCATTCTGCACCATCTCTACGTTGCTTGTGATCTCAACCACATGGAAATTCTGGGTAAACACTTGTTACACTGTGTTGTTCACTTTTATACATACTTAGTACAGGCCCAATCTTCCCCTAAATGTTCTTGGTCCACGTGTGGGAATCTGAAGACACTGGTGTTGATTCACAGACATGGGAGCTCTATCACAGAGGGGTGCCTGATATTGAGGGGCGGAGAAGAGGGAGCTGAGGTGGGAGCCATTTTGCTCAGGCTTGGAAGAGAGCTGAGTTCTCCAGAGACCTCCACATGGTCCAAGAACCCTGTTAAGTTCAGAGAGAAAAGTGAAGCCATGTTTGTCATAATTTCTGGCATGGAGCTGCCTCCCTAGGGCCTGTGGGGGATGGATCGTACTTCTTAGGGCCATTGGTCCAGTGCCTGGCTTTGTCTGCGGTATGGCCACTATTTTGTGGTAACCACTAGTGTGGGAGGCCACGGCATTGGGCTCAGCCTTCAAGACAGGCTCATGTGGGAGTGTTTTGGACCCAGTCTCGCTTTCTGGGTTATTCTTAGTGCCTGAATGTACTGGAAGAGGTCAGTTTGGCCTAGAAGCCCCGAGAAAGAAACCAGGACCAGACTAAAGCCTAGGCTAAATGAGTCTAGGGGACAGAGATGAGAAATGTCACCAGCTGGGGGTCATCACATTGGGAAATATTCAAAACTCAGTTATTTATTATTTGAGATGGGGCTATGCTACATAGGCCAGGACGGCCTTGAATTTGGGCTCCTCATGCCTCTACCTCTCATATGCTATGGGATATGGTCTGTACTGCCATACCTGGCTGTTGATATCTACTTTTGATATTTTTTCTCTTTGTCCCATGTTCTGTCCCTGCAAGATAACAGAGGGTTAATTTTCCATTCATAGTAGTCCAGGTCAAGGAAGTGGCCTGGTCCAGCTGGATGCCTGCGTCCTCCCTGAACTTTTGGAATATGCTGAGTGGCGTGAGGGCATAAGGGCCAGGAGGAGGAGGATGGAGTGCCTAGGGGATGTCGGTGGGAAGGGAGGCTAAGGCGGAAATAGACCCGGGGGAGGATGTGTGTCACAGGAGCTGGATTTAGCCAAATGTTTTGGGAAGTCATTTCTAATTATGAATGTCTTCATGAAAGAACAAGCCACCTCATGCAGCTGGGGTGCCCATTTGCAGTTTAAGCAGAGGATGTGGTATTAGGGATGTTGGATTAAGTTGCACTTGAGTACCAATGCTGGCCTGGGTACTGAGAAGCCATGTGACATCCAAATGTCCCCCTGCAGCCTTGGGGTTCATGTATGAAAGGTGAGGAGGGTCACCTGCCACCTCCTAGGGGTTAGGCAAGTTCAGTGGGGTGATATATGTCCTGGCCCATGCTCAGCACCTAGTTAACCAGACTGCCTGGTCCATGGCAAATGGTTACCATCTGACACAAGGAACAGATTACTCCAAGCTATGGAAGTGAGGGACCATAGCTACGAAGCCACCCCTCTCTCTGGCCATTCCCCCTCCCTTTGAAATTCCACTTTCCTGTTGTGTCTTACTCACTCACCTGTTCCCTTAGGAGCCTCTGGAGACCATCTGATGGATCCTGACCCATGGGAGTGTCTGCTTCACACACAGGGACGCTGCTTCCAGTGCGGCGGGGGCTGTGTAATGACAGCACCAGCCTTCCCTACCACAGCCTCCCGAACAGTCCAGGCAGGAAGGGCAAGCCCCCTGCTGCTTCCCTTAGCAATTCAGGTCTTATTGCTAACTAGCCTATTTATTTCTGCAAGCATTCCCCGGGGGTGTGTATTTTCGAATACATTTTTGCATTCTTCTATTTATGCAGTTTTCCTGTGTGTTGCGTACCTCTTCATCATTATGACTTTAGATGTGCAGGTAGACAAACCATGACGGACTTACCTACCTGTGCCATTGATTTATTTTGAGACAGGGTCTCACATAGGCCAGGCTGGCCTCCAACTTTGTTGCTGAGGATGATCTAGTTCTGAGCTTCCTGATGACCCCTCCTGAGTGCCACTAGACCTTGGTTCATGCTGGAGATGGAACCCAGGGCTCCCTGTATGCTGCATGCTGTGAGCACGCCACCCAGGGAGCTACTTCTCCAGCGCGCGTCCTTTCTTTCTCGTTTATGAGGCTGGTAATCTTGTAACGTTCATCTTCCCTCCTCCAGCCTAACTAAGCACACTGCTCCCTCAGGCAGTCTCTGCTCTAGTCTGCTCTGGAGGCTCTTTACCTCCAGGAATTTGCTCCTTCCCAGCCAATGTTGTTTTCCAGCCCAGGGAATTTCCTACCTTTGCTTTGCAACGAGGGGGTACGGTGGGGGGTGACATGCGCTTTTCCTTTCTCTAGAATTGCTCTCTGAGTGTCTGGAGCATGCTGCCTCAGGTTGCCAGGATTTGGCAGTCCAGGCAGGGAGAACCAAGGACAGGCTGCCATCCAAAGCTCAATGTCGCCTTCAAGTGAGAATGTGTGGGAACTGCAGGACTGGGAGACGGGGCCTGTGTCACCCTCCTAGGGAGCCTTGGTGTGGAGATACCAAGGGTTTAGAGATGGGGTGGGACAGCTAGGCAGCAGTCACCGGGCGGCAGATGGTCTCTTTATTTTATATTTTATTTTATTTCTTTTTAATTCCATCCAGCTATCTAATCTATTTCCTTCAGCGGACAGGGAAGCAGTGGGGAGGAGAGGGACGAGGAAAGGGTGAGGGTGTGTGCACGGCCACCATTAGTTAAATACCTGTCACATGTCAGTGTTTTGCTGGATGGTTTACAGGCATCAGTGCTGACTTTCATAGCAAGGATCTTGCAGCTGCGGTCTAGCAGATGAGACACCTAAGGCTCAGGGATACCCAGTCATTCGCCCGAGGTCGTCCAAGTGTCAGACGCAGATGTTTTGAACGCAGCCTTGGTGCGTTCTAAGCTTGCCTATTTTTGCTCTGCCAGGCCCATCTTCAACCAGACTGTCCGAACAATGAGAACCTGGGCCCAGGATGATTGGCATATCCTTTGGGACCCCAGGACTATGTTACTATCCCCAGAGCTTGGTTCTCTGACCCTAGTGGGGCTCCAACAGACTGGCACCAGGTCCCAGACTGCCAGCTCCCCGTGCATCCTGGCTCCTCTAAGGCAGTATCAGGCAATCACGAGGTGCCTGCTGTCCTGTGGTTCAGCCGTGCCTCCCGCCCCAAGTACTGAAATATCCTCCAGCAACACGTGTCTTAAAAAAATCAGAAAGTAAGCAAAGACAAGCATACAGAATCTCCGTAATCTTAGCTTCCAGAAATAATAATAATAATAATAATAATAATGATGCATTTAAATGGCAAAACAGTTACCTCAACAGCACAGCGAGCAGAAATAAGAAGTAACTTCCTGAGAGTCCTTCCAGAATTTTCTTTAGCTATAGACCTGCAGACGTAGATTGAAAACATGCCAGTTGGACAGCTCTGGGCACACCTCGTGTCTTCGCTTTTCCGCCTGTGACGTTTGCAGGGCCCTGCCCCAGGACAGCAGCCTTGGAAGAGCAGGCCCCATTGGTTTTTCTCTTTGGTACACTCACCCGTCCTAGTCCTAGGCAGCGCCCCAGGACAGGACCTAGAGGATCTTGCCTTGGTCTGCCCTGCATTCCTGCGCTGGCGGCGGCAGGGGCTGCGGACTGCTGCCCTCTCGTGGCCGGTCCGGGGAGCGTCTCGAGAGTCCCCGCCTTCCAACATCCCACCCATCTCTCCTGCTACACAGTTCGTCTATTCTTGGTGTCCCAAAGGGAGGTGACTCTTTGTTCTCCTCTCACGCTCACCTAGGGCCCAAATCTTGCCTCAGCGAGGCAGCTGTGAAAATTAGTTGGAACTCTGACAATGACAGGTGCCTGCTGGGTGTCCAGCTCCGGCCTAAGAGACAGGGGATTCCTTATGCTTGAATTGACATTTCAATGTAGGAGGAGTAGGTGCGCTTGGCTTTACCACGTGATTAGCTAAGTGCGCTACCCTCTATTTACCCACCCATCTAACTGACCATCTCTCCATCCACTCACCTATAAGTCCATTCAACTCCCTGACTGTCAGCATCCTGAGTTCTGTCACTTAGAATACGTTTGAACTTCAGTTTCCACATATTTAAACTGACTATAACGGAAGCTAACTGTTGCAGAGATGCCAGAAGTAAAAGTAGAATAGTGTCTGTGAAATACCTAGTGCATGGTGGCTGTTCTGTAAACAGCATTTATTAGATCGTCATCTTTTGGAAGTTTATGCTTTCCTGAGGGAGGCGGGATGCAGGTTCATACAGCACACGCTGAGGGTTTCAGCGCACACGCGGTGTTGTGTGACATTGTAAGGCATCTTTGTGCGCGGGGAGTGTGTGCAGGCTGAAGCAGTGTGAAGGAAGGGAGGGCTGCGGGCTTGGCATGTCATTAACCTGACTCTCAGGAGATGGGATTGCAAGACAGAAGCAGGGTGCACAGAGAAGGGATGCTTCAGCAAGGATGTTTCCCAGCCCATCAGCCATGGAACCCCCATGGCAGATGCGCTCCATTCCTGTCTGAGGCTTAAAAACATCAAGGGCAACTTTAGCCACTGATTTATAAATTATTTAATGACGCTATCCAGGAGTCCTCTGTGAATCCAGACAGAACTACTAGGTCAGTGGTTCTCAACCTGTGGGTCATGACCCTTTTGGGGGTCAAACAACCCTTTCACAGGGGTTGCTAAGGCCATCAGAAAACACAGATCTTTACTTTACAATTGATAACAGTAGCAAAATTACAGTTATAAAGTAGCAATGAAATAATTTCGTGGTTGGGGGTCACCACAACATGAGGAACTGTGTTAAAGGGTCTCAGCTCTAGGAAGGCTGAGAACCCCTGCTCTAGACTGACTGCAGAGGAAGGTTCAGGGTTCTGAGTGAAGCAGTTAGGCATCTTCTGCTTGCCAGTGATTACTAAGTATTGTGCCTGTGAGGTGGGAGCATTATACATATTTTTGAGGATTAGACTGAGGGTCAGAGAGGGTAAATGACTTACCCAGGATACTGCCATAGACCTCTCATATTCTGGAGAGTTTAGCTCTAGGTCAGAACTGCTTTCCTGTACCTGGGTCTTC
>CABHPH010160606.1:5757-55295 GCA_902168325.1 Peromyscus nudipes | reverse complement strand
GTAGTTATAGTACATTCACAGAAGGAGGTGCTGTACTTTGCGTGGACTGCAGACTCTACAACTGAGTTACATTTCAGCTCTCACATGTTAGTCACTAAGTATGTGTCACTTTTACTTCTCAGCAGCGACATGTGTGCAAGTTTTGAAATCTCCACAATTGTCTCCATGGGCCTCATTCTTTCTGACCCTGTAGGTAGGGTTTAGGGCAAGGATCAAAGTCATGTCCCGGGAGAAGAGGTTGATCTCTTCTGAGAAAGGGGCCATGGGACTTAAGGCCAGTGGTGCTCCCAATGAGAAACCACGTAGAGTTGTGAGTTCCAGAAATCCTTCTCCAACTGATATCCCCAAGCAACCTTGGGTTTCAGAAGCCAGCGTTCTGAGATAGTTATTAATTGCTGGAGGTTATGGAAACAATGACAGGAGACATCTATATTCAAGTCTTGGAATTTTCAGTAGTAGATGGAATTTGCTTTAGATAGAGGTAATTAACCAGGCCTGAACCACTCATTGCATTTCAGGATACAGTCAACCTGTTCACTGTAGCCATGATACTAAACATTACATCATTCATACTGTGAACCTAAGCAAGTCCCAAGGAAATTTCTACTACTTATTCTCAAATTTTATGTCCTTATATGCATACACAGATAAGGGCTGGTGAGAGCAGATGGCCTCTGGACATGTCTGTGGGGGACTGCCTTGATTGTTAATTGACCCAATCCACTATGGGGCAGGACATCGTTCCTTAGGCTGGACACTAAACTATATGCCTGAAGAAAGCTGATAAGCAAGCAAGTGGCCTAGGTGCATTCTCTTTCGACATTGTCTGTGATACTTCCCTGCTGGGCGGTGGTGGCGCACGCCTTTAATCCCAGCACTCAGGAGACAGAGGCAGGTGGATCTTGTGAGTTCAAGGACAGCCTGGTCTACAGAGTGAGTTCCAGGACAGGAGCAAAGCTGCACAGAGAAACCCTGTCTCGAAAAACAAAACAAAACAAAACAAAACAAAAAGTCTGTGATACTTCAAATTCCTGCCTTGACTTCTCCAAAATGATGAACTGTAACCTGGAATCCTAAGCTAAATAAACCCTTTTCTCCTCTTTGCTGCTTGCTGACAGGGTATTTGTCACAAGTGAAGTGAAAGTAGATCACTCACTGTCTTAATCACTGTTCTATTGCTGTGAAGAGACACCATGACCACGGCAGCTTTTATAAAGGAAAACATTGAATTGGGGCTGGCTTACAGTTTCAGAAATTTAGTTCATTATCATCATGGCAGGGAGCATGGTGGTGTGCAGGCAGACATGATGCTGGAGAAGTAGCTGAGAGCTGCATCCTGATTTGCCGGCCAAGAGAGAGAGAGAGACTCTGGGCTTGGCATGGGTTTTTGAAATCTTAAAGTTTCAAACATTAAAGTTTCCTCTAACAAGACCACACCTCCTAATCTTTTCAAATAGGGCCACTCCCTAGTGACTACACATTCAAATCTCTGAGCCTAAGGGGGCCATTCTCATCCAAACCTCTGCTCTGAACTCTTGGATGGTCATACTGCTTCACGGACAGGAAAAATGTTTATGCAGTTTCACACCTTTCATGCTGACCCAGCTTTTAAAAAAGGTGAATAGGGCTGAACACTCACTCAAGGATAACGCTTCACCACTGTATAAGGAGACAGAACTGCTGGGGAGGCAGGGAGGTGAACAAAGACATTGGAAACTGGGCCCAAGTCTTAGTTGCCCCTCTACTAGTGAACACTAATATAACTAGAAAATTAGATTCCCCTAGTTTACTGAGACATTAGGGGGAGTCAAACTGTGCTGTTTCCCACCATGGCGTTCATGATACACACAATGAGAAGAAACTGGATTTGGCTGGTCACCCAGAACCTTCTTGAGTCCTGCAAGCTTCCTGACAGCTGGAAGGGCTCTAACCACACAGGGAAGGGGACTGCATCTTAGTTGAGTGGTCATGTCATTGCATCAGAATGTGGCTGTGGCGGGTCTCTTAGGAATAGTCTTCCAGCTGGACAGGGGTGGCGCACACCTTTAATCCCAGCACGGAGGTGGGCAGAGGCAGTCAATCTCTGAGTCTGAGGCCACTACAGCCAGGTCTACATAGAGAGTTCCAGGACAGCCAGGGCTGGGGGGGGGGGGCAGAGGTGGGGCTTTCTTTTATCTGTATACATGGACAGTGAACTGACCAGCCATCCTGGGTTCATTATCTCTACACCACAGTACCAGCAAAAAACTTGGCATGTAGTTAGGTATTTGAAAGATTCTTATTCACCAGGCATGGAGGTGCAGGCCTGTAATCCCAGCACTCAGAGGCTGACCTGAGAACATAGAGAGTTCAAAGCCAGCTTGGATCACATGGTCAGTTGGAGGTCAGTCTGGGCCATAAAGAAAGATTGTTTACTATACAACTGTAGTAAGATCTGATTTGACAATCAGCACTGGATAACGTTAAGGCTCCTGCCCTGGTGACAACCATTCCTTTTCCAAACAATTCCTTCTGGTGGCCACCAGGGCTTACCACTTCGTCTTCTGTTTTTATAGAACTTTCCTAAGATTCACAGGTTGACTCTAACTACAGAACAACTGGTTCTTCTTCTGTCTGGAAAGGTGACCCCAGATTATACTGTGCTTCCTGCATTCATCAAATGCCATGCATCTAAACACAAGCAAATAGAGACAGTGAAATGAACTGGTCTGTCCAAGGACCTTCCACAGCTACAGGAAGAATATTAATGTGTTCTCTTTGTATTCAGAGCCTACAGGGTAACTCAGCAGCAGATAAATAACACATCTTTAATCTCACTGTGGTTTCTTGTGAGGGGTCTTGGGGGGGAGTGGAGCAAACAAGTCTTCCTTGCCCAGACTCAAATCCAACTGTATCCATTCAATCCACACTGCTGTGAGCACACAGAAAATAGTCAGGCATCTGAGGCATGATGGGGGGAAGCTTCCCTGCCCCATCTCCATGAGAAGAAGCAACACGGAAGAGAAAAACAGCAAAGCCAGAGTCCTGAAGTGACTGACTTCTATATCTACAACGTTTAGGGTCTTTCTCTTTTCATAATCGTTCCATATAATGATGCTCAAAACAATCTTGGTTGGTTGGTTGGTTGGTTTCCTGGTTTTGTTTTTGAAAGAGTCTCTTGTTGCCCAGGATGGCCCTGATCTCTCCCACAGCTCAGGATGATCTTGAACTCCTGATCTTCCTGCTTCTACCTCCCAGGTTCTGGGATTGCTGTGCGCACCCCCATACCCGACTGACCCCTCAGAATATTTATCCTCTTTGTCAATTTTCATTTTTCAAACTAAGCTGACCTTTTGGTCAAAAGTTCATATGTGTATTGAGGCAAGCATTCTATCACAGGTATTAGAAAAATAATATTTTTAAGCATCTTATTATTTACAGACCACTGAACCAAAAGTACATATAGTAATAAGATGTAGGACTTTCTATAAATTACCTAATTAGTAGTAGTCACATGTTCTAATGCATGTCCAAATAAAATGGAATAGCAACTGTACTTGTATGTATGCATATATATTAAACATATATATTGTATTTCCTGGAACTGTTTTTAATCAGAAAACTGAGACTTAGAAAGGAAATTATGTTTAAGTAAAGAGCAAGTATCAGTCATCCATCCTAGAGTCCGATATATTTGGACTTTGGGGGAAAGTGCTTATTTTTCTAACAAATTTGGAAATCATTTCCTAAACCAATTTTAGTCAAGAGGAAAGGTTTTCTGATTATGCTTTGGTGAGCAGTCGTCTTGAGAGGGATAAGCCTTCCACGTATTTTATTGACCTAGCCTTTGCAACATCCTCAGCATGAATCAGTCCCGCTATTATAGGTCTTTTAAAAGAACATAACGACGGATTTGATGCATTAAGAAACAATAAAGATTATACAAACTAGTCAATCAAAAAGTGCAAATGTGCTTTGCCAAATGTCAACGGTTGGCCGACATTTTCAGGATACACAGATCTTACAGAGATGTGAGCTTTATTGGCACCAGTTCTGCTCAGGGTGAACTGGAGTCCTTTCTGTTGATTCTAGACCACACAGGACTCCTGCCTCTGCCCCCCAGCCCGGCACGTACGCTGTGTTTCATGTTACCCCTCGCTTAGCACCATGGTTTTTGTGTGCAGTGAAATGCAAACCATCGCCACTAGAAAAACAAAACAAAAATCCCCATCACATCCGGTCATGTTCACTGCCAGCTCTTACAGTATATTTGCATTATTCCTTCCTTGCCTCTTTTCCCCACAAGAGTGGGACTATAGTGAGACATATGTCTTAGGAATAAAAGTGAGGATGCACACACACACACACACACACACACACACACACACACACACACACAAAATCTCAGTTATCCAGACACATAACATATTAATGCAATGTTTAAAAATTAAAATCTAGTGCCAAAGGTTCATGATGAATGGTATCTTAAAACTTAAATGTTTTTAGATTGATTTGTTTTATTTTATATGTATGAGTGTTTTGCCTACCTGTGCACATATATACCACATGTGTGCCTGATGCCCATGGAGGCCAAGAGAGAATACTGGATCCCCTGAAACTGGAGTTACAGATGGTTGAAAACCATGTGGGGTCTGGGGACTGAACTCAGATCCTTTCCAAGATGCTTTGCCATCTCTACACACACACACTCACACAAATTTTAAATAATGAGATCCAACTTTCATAGCCTTCCCTCACGTCCTCAACTTCAACCTCAGCTCTGGCCCATGAAACTTTGTCTAAAAAAAATGAGCAATCGGCTGGCTCATTTTTCTGTACAGTTGCCAGCATTCCGCGAGGTGGAGGCAGGAGGATTGCTTGAACTTATGAGTTCAGGGTCAAATGGGCAACATAGTGAGCCCTTGTCTCAAAGCAAACACAAACAACCAATTCATTAATGTTTGCTGTAACTCACTATTAAAACCAGTTAGAGCTGGCTCTTCCCGTTGTGGAGGGTGTGAGACCAAAATGAGCCATCTTAGAAATAAGACCAAAATGCTTTCACCCAAAAACTAAGGCCTAAGATTTCTCCTTCTAGGAATAGGCCAATAGTTACTGAAACAAGTCAGTCCAGATTCCAGAAACCAGGAAGTATAAAAGTACAGAGTCACAAGGTAGTCACGAGGTAATGACTGCAGGACTATAGAATATTCCAACCCTGGTTTCCAGGGTAGCTGACCATAAAAATGTCCCCACCTGAGAGCAGCCAATGAGCAATGGTGGCGGGCAACCACCCCCTTAGAAGTAAGATTAAGCCATGATTTCTAGAAAGCCCCTAGAAGCGAGCCAATCAGAATTGTACCCATACTAGCACCCCTAAATGATGTAACCTTGTGGCTTTTCCCTTTAAAAACTGAGCTTGCAGATAGGTGGGCACTTCCTCCAGCCTCCACTGCGTTGGATGTATTGGACGAAGTCCCTGCCTAGGCTTGTATTGGATATCCAGAATTAAACCTTGCTTTTGCATTCCGGCATGCTCGTCTTTGGTGGTCTCTCTGGGGGTCACGATCTGGGCACAACAGAGGGTTATCAGTTATTGATTTAATTTCTGTAACAGATGGAGGCCTAGTCCCGCTATATTCTCCCCTTTGTGAGAGTTTGGTGGATGACATTTTTCAAGGAATTGGTCCTTTTCACTTAGAGCATTAATTTTTTGAGCAAAGTGTTATTCATATATTCCTTTTTTATTCTTTGATAGCCTTAGAATCCAGAGTGGTGTCTCCTTCATTTCTAATCTTTGTACATTTGCCCCTCCCACCCCTGCTTGTGAGCCTGTGTGTGCGTACATGCGTGCGTGCGTGCGTGCGTGCGTGTGTGTGTGTGTGTGTGTGTGTGTGTGTGTGTGTGTGCATGCGTCAAATCCATGACCTCAGACATGCTAAGCGTGCACTCTACACTGAGCCACGTCTTCAGCCTTTTCTGATGTTAGAAAATTGTGCGTAGCCGGGCGGTGGTGGGCGCATGCCTTTAATTCTAGCACTTGGGAGGCAGAAGCAGGTGGATCTCAGTGAGTTCGAGGCCAGCCTGGTCTACAAAGAGAGTTCCAGGGCAGCCAAGATTGTTACACATAGAAACCCTGTCTTGAAAAAAAAAAATTGTGCCTTCTCTTTATTTTTCCTAAACTTTCAAAGAATCATCTTTTGCTTTTGTTGATTTTCCTGTATTGATTTTCTATTTTCAATCTAATTGGCCCCTCTCTACTCTTGATTTTATTCCCCCCCCCCATATTATTTTGGAATTAATTTGCTTTCTTTTCCTAGTTTTGAAGGTTGGTGCATATTCTTTACAACGAGTCTTCCTTCTTTTTCTACTATCTGTACTAGTTTTTGCTGCAGCTCACAAATTATGATATATTTTGCATTTTTCTATGGGTCAGTGTGGTTTTTCTTTTGTTCTTTTCTTTTCTTTCCTTTCCTTTCCTTTCCTTTCCTTTCCTTTCCTTTTCTTTTCTTTTCTTTCCTTTCCTTTCCTTTCCTTTCCTTTCCTTTCCTTTTCTTTTCTTTTCTTTTCTTTTCTTTTCTTTTCTTTTCTTTTCTTTTCTTTTGAGACAGGGTTTCTCTGTGTAGTACTGGCTGTCCTAGAACTCTCTGTGTAGACCAGACTGGCCTTGAACTCAGAGATTCACCTTCCTCTACCTCCCAAGTGCTAGGAATTGAAGGCGTGGCCTGTGTTTTTCTTTTTAAAGCCTGTGCTCTACCGCAGAACTACAGCCATCCTGAGTACAGTGTTTGAAAATCACATCTCATGATCACCTCCCGCCACACACAAACCAACGCCCCTTCTTGCCATTCTCCCGGTACCTGCCATGAGCAAACACTCTGAACTCATTCCGTTTCTCTGTCTGTAATATCTTGTCATAGAATTAGACCAGAACCAGGGGTGTTTTGTTTCATTTTGGTTGCTGCTGTTTTTCTTGACGCTGTCTTACTATAGCCAGGTTAGTCTTAAACTCAAAATCCTCTTGCCTCTTCCTTCTAGGGCAGTGGTTCTCAACCTTCCTAATACTGCGACCCTTTAACACAGTAATTCCTCACAGTGTGGTGACCCCTAACCATGAAATCATTTTCGTTGCTACTTCATAACTGTAATTTTGCTACTGTTATGAATCATAGTATAAATGTCTGATATGCAACATCTTCTACCCCCAAGGGGTTTCAACCCACAGATTGAGAATCACTGCTCTAGGAGATTCCAGGAACACATTACCATGTTTAGTCTGTCTTCTTTTTTATAGCCTCCATGCTTCCCTAGGTATCTACCCCAGAAGAGCTAACAATTGGTGCGAAGAAGTGTATTTGCACAGATCTAAGCAGTAAACTAGAAGGAACCACGTCCATTTTGAACTCTGCCAGGCATGTCCAACTGGCTGCCATGAGCCACCTACAGAATAAAATATTTATGAATGAAGCCCATGTCATATCATAAACTTACTTAAAGCATTATGGGAAGAGGGGTTTCTGGGTTTGTTTGTTTTTTGTTTTGTTTTGTTTTTTGTTTTGTTTTTGTTTTTTGGTTCTTCAGTGTGAATTTTGTAGATGGTAATGTCATTTTGAAATGTCAAAAGGTGGGTGGGACATGCCTGACTCTTCACTCACAAGGCTGTGTTGTAGATTCTTTCCCCAAGTCCCCTCTGACATCACCAAAGGCTCTCAGTGCTTCTGATGCATTTTGGTTTTGTTTTTGGTGATTAAAGATTTTCGTCTGCTTTTTACTACCAAGGGTGTTCCTAACTTTCATCAGTGGCTTCCTTCAGAGTCTGAGCTATCATTTGAAGTCATTACTCAGATCACAGTTCAGATCTGAGGAAGAAAATTCTGGCCTTTCTGATCTCAGGTACTACAAATTCATGACCCATTTTGTGATCTTTTTTGTTTGTTTGTTTGTTTGTTTGTTTTTTAAGAGCATCTCTTTCTTGAAGTGTTTTGATTCCCCAACGAAGTTTAGAAGGCGCTCCAGATGATCTGGCTTTCTCAAGAGAAACCTTCAGACAAGTGGGGAAAGACTGGACACGCTGGCCGCATCCTGACGAGCTGCCCATGTCTGAGCTACTCACGTGCCTCTTGCTTTGTCTCAAGGGACCATCCATCTGCTCACGCTGTTTGACACTACCTGAAACTAGACATGTGTGAGGAACTGTCAGCTTGCTCCAGAATGACTCCCTCCAGGTATGTTATTACAGCAGCACCTGAACATGTTAAAAGCAGCCTCCTTGTACATCGATGTCTAATTTCTTCTTAGGCATTAAATACTGAGAATAAGTTAGTTGAAGAAAGATAAAGGGGGTTATTGTGTTGTTATTTTAATTAATTTCAAAGGTTTTATTTTCTCTCCCTGCCCTAAAATTCCTCTTTAGCTGTGTGGTATGGGGGGGGGGGAGATCATAAATTTAAATATGAATTTGCCACACAAATAATCCTCCCTTGTTTGTCCTTTGTCGGTAAGGAAGTGAAGGAGGAGAGAGATTGATTCTGCAGCCCCAAACACATTACCCAGGTAGCACAGGAGTCGGGCATCTCTTGTCCTCTGCTAGCCCACAAGGATCACCAGAGCTCAAACGCAGAGTGGAAATAGGAACATCTCAGTTGATGGCTCCCGCTACCTCCTATTAAAAAGAGCATTCCTTGAGACACCAATACAATTAACTAAGGGGTGAGAAACTAACTAAATACCTCACCAAGTGAATAAATAAACAAACAGGCCGGTTTAGCCTTAGCGATCCCTCTTTGTCTTGATGTCTTGATAATAGAAAAGCATTTTCCACATCCTCAAAGAACCATTTTCCCCCTCTTCCTTAAAACCTTTCGGAAGGACACACCCAGGGAGTTTCATTTGCATTTTGATGGCAGCCTTTGTTCCTTATTTTACTTCCAAAGCCTGTTATTGTATTGCCTAACTAGACTGGTAACTGCTTCATTTACAACCCAAAAGACTTCTTACAAGTTATAAGGGGAATTTAATAGGTAATCCCAACTGGGTTCCTGAATGAGCGCGGAAACCAATTGTACTAACCCTGCTGTTTTAACTCCCTGGGGTTTATCCCAGTGCCCTCTCCCCACCCCCATCCCCCAAACTGTTGGCAGAATTTTGTTTTGAAAGGACGGAAGTACTGCCTTCTCCCCTTTGGGGGAGAGTCCAGAGAGCTGCTCAGATTTCCAATAATGGCCAGTGCTCAAGAGGGTTAGAGCCACACTACCGACACTGGAGAGCTAGAGCCATGATCAACAGGCCTATAAATGATGAAACCCACCTGATGCTCCCCGAACAAAGCCTACCGCTCAGTCAGGAGATTAAAACTGTTAAAACCGGAAGCTGGGTGAGCTTCCCGTGAGCTCCAGAAGGGATAAGACTCCCCTGAGAACAGGGATTTCTGCCATGGGTGCTGCACATGGCCACAAAGGAAACCAGGCAAAGAAATGAGACTCCTGGCATTGCTAGTGGCCCCCAAGTGAGCCAGAGACACCTGGCTGGGTCGCTCCAGGCTCCATCACTTCATAAGGCATATTGATCTTTGGTCCCTACAAAGTCCATATGAAGTTAGTTCAAATGAAAATGAACTTCTAAATAGTATGTTTAGGAACGTGTAGCAAACACGTGGGAACAAGCAGAGACTGAACACACAGCTTGATATATTGCCACAACATGAGCGTGCTCATGTAACTTACCTAGGCCAATGAAAATACCCCCCCAGCCTTTTCCCGATGATTAAAATGATTGGTAAGGCGGAACACCTCTCATGTATATGATGTCTGTTATATGGATACACTCTCTTTTTAAGGCCTTTTTGGGTCTTTTTACTTCTTTGTGTGTTGAGGTATTGTCCTAGTCGGGGTTTCTATTGCTGTGATGAAACACATGACCAAAAGGCGAGTTGGGAGGGAAGGGTTTATTCAGCTTACACTTCAGCATTGCTGTTCATCACTGAACGAAGTCAGGACAGGAACTCACACAGGGCAGGATCCTGGAGGCAGGAGCTGATGCAGAGGCTGTGGAGGGGAGCTGCTTACAGTCCTGCTTCTCGTGGCTTGTTCAGTCCACCTTCTTATAGAACCCGGGACCACCAGTCCAGGGATGGCACCGCCCACCATGGGCTGGGCCCTCCCCCATTGATCACTAAATGAGAAAATGCCTTACAGCTGGATCTCATGGAGGCATTTCCTCAGCTGAGGCTCCTTCCTCTGATGATTCTATAACTTGTGTCAAGTTGACACACAAAACCAGCCAGTCCATGTATCTATCCTTTCTGGGTAGACAGTAATTTCCGTATTCTGGATGTCAATTGTCAGTTATAAGTTTTGAGAATATCTTCCGCCACAATGTTAGTGGCCCTTCCATCCCACAAAGATTTCAGCCATGGAGGCAATGCATAATAAAATATTTGAGTCCTGTCCGGTGTAGCTAATCTTTGACTACCCCTACTGTTAGAACACAGGCCTGCCCCTTTAAGCTCTTCCAAAGCCAGCCCCCATAGCTGGAAGAGAGCAAGTTGTGTCTCTAAGTTCTCTCTAAGACAATCAGGTGTCTGTGCTGTGATGCTAACAGCTCCTAATGTATGACACCTGGCTCTTCCCTTGTCTCATATGCTACATTGAAATAAGCCATACAACGTGAAGTTTCCCGCCAGCCCCCAAACTTACGTGAGTCGGATATTTCCTTTGTTCTTTGGGTTGGCTTTAGGGATTCTCTCTGAAGAGGTTTCTCTGCACCCCCATCCCTCACATGTCCCTTCTCATTCTGACTCTTAATGAGGCTCCTCTTCATTTTTTTTATTAATTAAATTTTCTCATTTATTTTACATCCTAACTACAGTTTCTCCCTCCCTCCTCTCCTCCTGTTCCCTTCCCTTGCCTCCCCTCTATTCTCCCCTTCTCCTGTTTCTGTTCAGAAAGGGGCAGGCCTCCCATGGGTGTGAACAAAGCCTGGCATATCAACTTGAGGTAGGACTAAACTCCTCCCTTTGTATAAAGGCTGTGCAAGGCAACCCAGTATGGGGAATAGGTTCCCAAAAGCCAGCTCAAGCGTTAGGGAATTGGAGAAGACATCAGAAGATGGAAAGATCTTCCATGCTCATGGATCAGTAGGCTTAACATAGTAAAATTGACCATCTTACCAAAAGCAATCTACAGATTCAATGCAATCCCATTCAAAATCCCAACACAATTCTTTACAGATCTTGAAAGAGCAATATTCAACTTCATATGGAAAAACAAAAAACCCAGGGTAGCCAAACAATCCTGTGCTGTGGATATCGCTCTATATGCTGTGAATGTTTTGCTCTGATTGGTTAATAAATAAAATGCTGATTGGCCAGTAGCCAGGCAGGAAGTATAGACGGGACAAACAGAGAAGAGAATTCTGGGAGCAGGAAGGCTGAGTCAGGAGTCACCAACCAGACACAGAGGAAGCAAGATGTGAACGCAGAACTGAGAACAGGTACCAAGCCACGTGGCTAAACATAAGTAAGAATTGTGGGTTAGTTTAAATGTAAGAGCTAGTCAGTGATAGGCCTGAGCTAATTGCTGAGCAATTTTAATTAATATAAGCTTCTGAGTGATTATTTTATGAGTGGGCTGCGGGACTGCGGGTGCTTGGCTGGACCAAGAGAGAAACTTTCCAGCTACAATCCTGTACAATAAAGGAACTTCCAGAGGCATCACCATCCCTGACTTCAAAAGCTCTACTATAGAACTATAGTAATAAAACCACTTGGTATTGACATAAAAACAGACATGTGGATCAATGGAATCGAATTGAAGACCCTGACATAAATCCACACACCTATGAACACCTGATTTTTGACAAAGAAGCCAAAGTTATACAACAGAAAAAAAGAAAGCATTTTCAACAAATGATGCTGCCATAACTGGATGTCAGCATGTAGAAGACTGCAAATAGATCCATATCTATCGCCATGCACAAAACTCAAGTCCAAGTGGATCAAAGACCTCAACATAAATCCAGATACACTGAACCTGATAGAAGAGAAAGTGGGAAGTAGCCTTGAACACATTGACACAGGAGACAACTTCCTCTCTGGTTTTTAAAGGGAAGCCTCCCCTTGAAGGCTGCATTAAGCAATTTAAAATATATTAGAGCATTTTCTGTCTAATGCTCTCTCTCTCCCACCTCTAGGCTCTTTTTCTTAATACATTACATTTCTGAAGGGAATTATGTGTCAGCTTCCTTTCTGGACTGGTCACAGCTACACTTACTTTGTTATATTTAACAGCAAGGTCGTGAAGATATACCTCACTGTCTTCTAGACAATAAATTGAATTGCCTACCATCACATTTAAAGATAGAGCCCACTTCAAATAGATTTCTAAGTATATATGGTCAGATTTCAACTTTTCTGTATGGATATCCAGTTGACCCAGGATCCATTCATACCACTTGACGAAAAGACTTTGTCATTTCCCATTGATCAGCAGTGTTCCTTTGTCACAGATCTAGTGTCGCATGTGTGGTTCTGTTGGGACGCTATCACTTAGTTCCATTTATCTGTCTTTACACCAGGTGTGTGCTCTATTAATTTCTATAGCCACATACAATCTTAGTGTTAATACTATAAGTTTTCCAGCATTATGTTTTCAGAATATCTGGATTTTCTTGTCCCTTTCCATTTCCAGAGAGAGTTTAGAACTGGTTCAGCTCCCTGACATCCAAAAGAAGCCCATGGGTCTGCACCTTTCTCTAAACATCCATCTGGGGAGAAGTTCAATCTTCACGGCATTTGCTTTGTTTGTTTAGATTTTCTTTTCCTCCTTAACTGGTGTCTGGGTAAGATGTTTTGCACATCTTGGCTCATTCTTAAGTAAATATTTATTCTAGATAGTGATATTTAATAATCTTTTGTCTGATTATTTATTCCCGGTAGATACAAATTCCATTAACTCCTTCTTGCTTGTTTGCACTGGTTTTGGGGGTTTGTTTTCATTTGTTTGTTTGTTGTTTGTTTGTTTTTTGAGATGGGGTCCTCACTCTGTTGCTCAGGCTGACCTTGAATTTCTGAGCTCCAGTGATCCTCCTGCCTCTGCCTTCTGGATATTATAGGCAGCTCCACTCTGCCCAGCTACACAGTTATTCACCTTTATATGTAGATATTGTTGTTCACTTCTGCAGTCTAAGAGTGTATATGTAGATTCCTTGGGAATTTCTCTGTAATAACATGTCATCTGCGATCACAGACGTCTTCTTTCTCTCTATCTAATCAGACATACTACTTACCTCTCTCATTACCTTCCTGACTGTCCTCTTCCCTGGACAGAACTTCATACAATGAGGAATAGAGATAGCACCAGTGAGCACTCTTATCTCAGTTCCAGAGGTAAGTTTCAGAAAGGCACTGTAAAGCACAGTGTTTGTTGTAGGATTTTTGTAAACACACATAATATCAAAACAATCCCCATTCATAGATAACACACCTAAGATGGTCTTAAATAATTCTTTCTTCCTGGTATTCTAGTCTTTGCATAATATTTCTCCTTCACTGAATCGTGGCCCAACTGTGTGATCAAATGGATGGTAGAAATGAGGTGTGACTACCAAAATGATGTCATCAAAGCATTTCAGTTTCCACGTAATCTCTCTGGAGCGTCTCTGGCAGATCACTTACCTTGGGGGAAGGCCACCATTGCGTCTGAGGAGACCCAAACAACTCTAATGAAGATAAAAAGTCACTTCCAGCTACCAACATCCAATGCTAACTAGTCAAACACACTTCTACATCACAGATCTGCCAGCTCAAGCCTTGATGTCACTCAGCCAGACAGTAAGGGCTGGCAGCCTTCTCTGCTCTTAAATCCCTTGTCAGACAGTGTGAGGGGGATATGCGTTTATTGTTTTGAGCCACAGTGTTCTGGAGATATCTGGCCATGCAAGAACAGATACTACTATTACTCTTACTTCATTATGAACTCTACTTTAAGCAGCTGTTAACTTTATCCAAATGCCTTTCCTATATCTACTAAGATGCTCATGATTCTGCCCATTGTGTGAGGAGGACAAACTCTCAAACGTGGAATTTTGAATCCAAAAGTAATACACATTTTAAATTTTGATGGCCAAATAGTTCATTAAAAAAGGGTATATCAATGTATTGATATACCACTACGGGTGCCTGTTTCTTCATAACCTTGACAATACAGTGGTAGCAATATTGTCTTACTGATTAGTCTAATGATAGCCTTTTAAATGTATTTCTTTAAAAAGAGAATACACTCTGTGAGTTCGAGGCCAGCCTGGTCTTCAGAGTGAGTTTCAGGACAGCCAAGGCTGCACAGAGAAACCCTGTCTCAAAAAAACAAGAGAGAGAGAAGGAGAGAGAGAGAGAGAGAGAGAGAGAGAGAGAGAGAGAGAGAGAGAGAGAAAGAAAGAAAGAGAGAGAGAGACTTTTCATATCAGTGAAACTGAGTCTGGGTTACTAAATGCACATAGCTTTAGAATCATTATGCCTTTCTGGTTGAAGGTTCCTTTATCTTTATGAAATACACATCCTACCTGAAGGCGTTTTGTCTGAGACTATGCTCTGACATGACTGAATGGTATATGTTTTCTTCAACCTTTGATTTGCAGGAAAAATGGAAGACTCTGGAGTTCATTCATAGAGAATGGAAAAATACATGTACAACATGCATTCAATTGACTATTATAAGTAGTAACTTTTATGTTTAGTTTGAGAGGTGATATAGCTTGGTAAGAAAATAATGTGTTCTCAGACTAAGGGGGTCACAGCAAAGCTTTATGAATTTAAAATTGTTTTTGTTTTGTTTTGTGTTTTTCAAGACAGAGTTTCTCTGTTTTGCCCTAGCTGTCCTGGAACTTTCTCTGTAGAGCAGGCTGGCCTCAAACTCACAGAGATCCACCTGCCTCTGCCTCCGAAGCGCTGGGATTAAAGGCCTGCGTCGTTGTCACCACCACCACCACCACCACCAGGTCCTTCTGGTGTTGTGGAAGAAAATGGACAGTGCTCAGTCAGGGATATAGACCAGCTCAGATGACCATGAACTGGACCCCATCTAATTCATAGCTCAATCAGAACTTGCTAGGACTAACACTGAAGTAAGACCAAGGTAATTAGCATGAATTACCCAGAACAAATTCCAGGAAGTGAATGTAAATTCCCCTGTCTAGTGTATCAAACCACAGCCTTGATTCTACCAGAGGAAGCAATCGTGAGGAAGGAGGATATAAATATAAGCTATCTGAGGCAGAAACAGAGCAAGGTACTAACAAGTCTCCTCCAGACTTATGTTCTGGGGCCTTATCATTTTTGGTACTTTGCCTATGCTTCCAAATTTTTTTTGTCAGATTTGCTCATTATAAATTATTCTTGCTTGTTAACAAAACTCTTAATGGTAGAAACTGAAGTTAGGCGATAAAATGGGGAGTATTTGTGGACTTGGAGAAGGAAGACGCGTTTTCATTAGCAGTAAACCATTTTTTCTATTCTCTAGAATCTCTCCAAGTCTCAGTTTTTCCTGTTGTAGAATGGGTGATAGTAACATGTGGAATATTCTTTTACACTGTGTGACTATAAATCACTATGATTGGCTTAATAAAAAGAGCTCAATGGCCAATAGCTAGGCAGCAGAGAGAATCTTGGGAAGAAGAAGGGCAGAGTCTGAGGAGTCACCAGCCAGATGAGGAAGAAGCAGCATGGGAAGTTCATAGATGAGGTAAAAGAGCCCTAGAGCAGCACACAGATGAATAGAAATGGGTTAATTTGGGGCTGGAGGGATGGCTCAGCAGTTAAGAGCACTGGCTATCCTTCCAGGGGACCAGGGTTCAATTCTCAGCACCCACATGGTGGCTCACAACTGTCTACAGCTCCAGTTCTAGGGGACCTGACACCCTCGCACAGACATACACGTGGGTAAAACACCAATGCACATAAAATAAAAATAAATAAATTTGAAGTACTGAATGAAATTTTTTTAAAAAATGGGTTAATTTAAGTTCTAAGAGCTAGCTAAAAACAAGCCTGAGCTATCAGCCAAGCTTTCACAGTTAATATTAAGTCTCTGTGTGGTTATTTGGGAGTGGCTGGTGGAATAGAGCTGACTGGCAGTCCAGACGAAAAATCTCCACCTACAGTAACATCTCTACTTTTCAGAACTGCTATTAGTATGAAAAATGAGTTAGTGTACGTGTATGTATGTGTTAAAGGACTGTACAATTGTGGGGTAAGAGCTGTGCACACACCACACCAGCTGATGTTGACTGTCAGTTGTCTACCTGAACTTTGTCTCTGTTTCACTTATTTCACTGAAACTTCATTGGAATGGGCACTGTGTGTGCAGTTCCAAAAATTACATCTCTTACCTCTCCTTGGCTTTCAGAATCTAATTAATCAAATTCTGTATAAAGTTTCAGTTAAGGAAATATTTAACATCTACCCTACATAATTCCTGAGAATTCAGTCATAAGCTCTTGTCCAATATGCCATTCCATTTTAGCCAGCATTAGCTGTGTTATTAAATGTATATTATTTGAGTTGATATAATAATTGCATTTATAGGGTACAATGTGGTACTCGAATGAACACATACAAAGTATAATGACCAAATCAGGGAAACGGCATGTCCATCACCATGAACTTGAATGAATAAATACAAAGTATAATAACGAAATCAGGGAAACGACATGTCCATCACCATGAACTCTTAACACTCTCACATTGATTTTTTGTTTTTGTTTGTTTGTTTGTTTTTGTTTTGTTTTTTAGTTTTTGGAGACAGAATTTCTCTGTGTAACAGCTCTGGCTTTCCTGGAACTTACTCCGTGAATCAGGCTGGCTTCGAACTCACAGAGATCCACTGGCCTCTACCTCCGAGTGCTGGAATTAAAGGTGTGAGCCACCACCACTGCCCGGCACAAAAGGAATTTTCTAGAAATCCACCATGTCCTAAGGTGCTGTCTAAGAATGAAGCTGACTCTATGCTAGAGAACACATACATTGGTCCAAAGTCATTAAAAAAAAACCAAAAAAAACATTGTTTGTGTTTCTTGTAGAATCCAGTGTGACCACATAGAATCACAGAAGAACTTGATGTAGCTCTGTATTTGACCTCATCATCAGAGGCACAGGTGGAGAGCCGGCTCAGTGACCAAGAGTATTTGCTGCTCTTCCAGAGGGCCCAAGTTTGCATTCTGCACCCACATCGTTGGGCAGTTTACAGCTGCCTGTAACTCTAGCTCCAGGGGAATCTGACACCCTCTTCTGGCCTCTGTTAGCATATGGAACACACACACACACACAGAGGATTTTTTTTTTTTTAAAGACCTGCATTTCTCTTTCCTGTGAGTGTGGTTAGGTTAGTTTCTGTCAGTCATCTGTTGCTCTATAAGAGACACCCTGATGTCTAGTTCTTCAAATAAACCGCTTTGTATGCTCACAAACCTTCGGGTCAGTAAGCTGCGTTAGGATCAAGAGGACAGGTGACTTTTACAGATGCTGCCTGATGACCTGGGGGCTGCTTAGTCTGAAGGATGCCAACTAGCATTGCTCATCTGTATTCTACATAGTGTCATTCTCTAGTGGTCTAGCCTGGTCTTCACACAGCAGTACCACTCACTATTCCATGGGGATGAAGACAGATGTTGCAAAATGTCATGTGACCTGGGCTTAGAAGTCATACACCATCACCCCTCCAATGTTTTACTGGTCACAAGGGCAGCCCAGCTTGACAGGGTGGGGAAACTGATTCTTGATGGGAGGAGCTGTAGGCTTTGTGGCTGCTTTGAATCTACCACATCAGGGTACCCATCTAATTTTATCATCTTACTCGGGTGCCCCCTCTACTGCCTGTGTTGGCAGTGATGAGATTCTACATGGTAAGAGTTGAAACCTTTTCCACAAAGATCTCAGCTGTGGTCAGGCATCTGCTGCCTCCTTCCTTCCTTCCTTCCTTCCTTCCCTCCCTCCCTCCTTCCTTCCTTCCTTCCTTCCTTCCTTCCTTCCTTCCTTCCTTCCTTCCTCCACAGCTGTTGATAAGTCCAGCCATATCAAAGCTTTCCTGAAACGATTACCAGTATCATATGAAGATAACGCAGAATGGTCCCAGTTGGCTCTCTAGAGACATGACTAGGGAAATGGTTGCTTCCTTTATACCCAAGTGCCCTTCTCACAGCACCCTTGCTGATAAACCAGTGTTAGTCAAAGACCAATGAGTGTGCTGACATTTCACTAGGAGCTGTTACCTCTAGACACATGTGGATAAATGTGCTAATGAGAAGTTTTCTTAAGAGCTCTTCTATCCAGGATTATTCCAAGCCACAGCTGAATGCAAACATCATCAGAACAGTGTGCTATGCCTAATAGCCCAGAATGCCTCTGTAATACTTAATCCCCCGTATACTTGACAGATCAGCCTCTGAAATAGGAACGAAGCCCCCCGGGGGAGAGAATGGCTGTAATCATCAAGCCTCAGGTGGGAGAGCACAGCTAACTAATGACTTCCCCGTGCCATGCAGCTTACAGAGTCTATAAATCTCCAGTCTATTCAAGACAGAAGCCAAAATAATCATTTGTTCTCCAACTGTTTTTCAAGCCGTATACGGCATAATTCTGAGAGAGGCTGTTTCATGTACTTCCTTAGCAAAGAAAGGGGCCAGGGAAAAGAAATTTAGATCATGTAAAAGTTTTCCCTCCAAAGACTCAGTCCTTCCACTATGCTTGCACATGCTTTGTGGATAACTGGAGTTCAACATAATGTAGGATTTTATTCATTTCTTCTTGAGTTTTCAAGTTTTAGCTGGACCAATATCTGGTGTGGTGTGTGTGTGTGTGTGTGTGTGTGTGTGTGTGTGTGTGTGTGTGTTAATTATTCATTTATGGGGACTTCTTTCTTCATCTTACCTCTGACCCCGCATCACCTTTTACCTTCTTTCAAGCGCGCGCGCGCGCGCGTGTGCACACACACACACACACACACACACACACACACACTGAGAATTTCTTCTCATTTAAGTTAGAATTTGACGCTTAAAACAGAATCCATTGTGAGTGTCTTCCTGAACACAAAAAGACTTAGTTGCAGCAACGGTGGGAAGACTGGGGAAGTGAGTTCTCAAAATAGGGTCCCTCAACACAAAAGAGTGGGCTACCAGGGAGCCGCCGCTGTGTCTGTAGAGGTCAGAAAAGTGGGGTGCTGCAACACAACCCAAGCTCAGGAATGTAATGCAACGGTACACGCGTAAAGAAGACAGAATCTGAATGCCAGGATCCAAACGCCTCTCACTTTGCTCCTGAACATGTCATGATCTCATGACCTTGCTGGCTTCAGGAAACAGAAGGGACGAAAAGGTGACCCATGGTCTCACTGCTGCTTTGAAAATATCTCATATGCAAATTGACCGCAACAGTTCTCCAGAACTGTTGAAAGAGAGCTGAAGGAAGCCGTGTGAAAGCTGTCAGCTGTCAACTGGGTTGGATGGAGACACACCCAGATCAGGACAGCACACCTCCGGCTGTGTCTGTGATTCCCAGGGATGACTGGATCATGAGGACTCTGACCTGGTGAATGGTGTAACCCATGGATAGATTCCAAATTTGAGAAGACCTTTGATAAGTGGTAGAGCTGTGAAAAGTGGGGCCCAGTGGAGGAAGTGGGCCACTGAGGCAGTATCTTTAGGGGCTGTGTCTTCTGGTTCTCAACCTGTGGGTTGTGACCTCCTTGACAAACCTCTACCTCCAAAAATATTTACATTACAGTTCATAACAGTAGTAAAGGTACAATTATGAAGTAGCAATGAAATAATTTTAGGGTTGGGGGTCACCACCACATGAGGAACTGTATTAAAGGTTCACAGAAGGTTGAGAACCACTGCTGACCCCTTCCTGTTATGATTCTACTGTACTTCTTGTCTACCGTGGTGTGAGCAGTTCTGCTCCGCCACCCAATCACCATGGTGATAGACTGAAACATCTGGAACCATGAATGAGCGAAGATGTCTTCTTTGGTTGTTTTAGGGACAAAAAGTCTAACACAAACTTCATGCTTGATTTTCTGACTTCTGCAACAAGAAATGTCCCCTAGCTGGAGGTAAAAAATGAGTGTGAGTGTCTCTTGACCGAAGAGGGACTCCACTAGACACTCTCTCCTCTAAGGACACTAATTAGAATATTTAGCAAAAGTCTTCAGTACCAGGAGCTCCTAATCCATCTTCAACATTATTCCATTCAATCCTAACCTCACCCCCGCCTCCAGATCAGGCACTATTGTGACTCCAGTTTTTCAATGGAAGATCACGGAGGTAAACTCATTAAACCAAGGATGCATAGTAGTAAGGGGAGATTTTGGGGAACCCAAGCCAGTGTTGTATAATGCCAAATCCAGCCACATCAAACCCTCTGTTATCTCAGCTACTCTAGGCAACCCAGGGCTGCTGACTCCCTCCCCAGGCAATAAACACAGAAAAAAAAAATGGGTTGCACTTCATTTTCTGGAGTTGGGAAGATTAATTCATTTACCTAGTCTACTTCTGCAAGATTTGGGAATGGACATCGGTCAAGTACATTGGCCAAGTAAAGGACTGCCAACACTGTGTGTGTGTGTGTGTGTGTGTGTGTGTGTGTGTGTGTGTGTATGTATGTATGTATGTGTATGCATGTATGTGTATGTACATGCCTGTGTATGTACATATGTACATGTGTATGTGTGAATGCATGCATGTGTGTATGTGTGTGTATATACCTTTGTGTGTTCCTGAGGATCAAGCTAAGGGTTTTATATATGCTAGGTAAGCACTCTGGCACTTAGCTACTCTCAACCTCCATCCCAAGATGAACAAGACTCTCCATGAACTTTTCGATGATCTTATCACCCATAAGCCATGTGGTTTTCTAAGGTACCAGTATCTTACGAAAATCTATATACTTAGAATTTAAGCCAGGCGTGGTGGCACACGCCTTTAATCCCCGCACTCAGGAAGCAGAGGCAGGCGAATCTCTGTGAATCTGAGGCCAGCCTGGTCTACAGAGCAAGATCCAGGAAAGGCGCAAAGCTACACAGAGAAACGCTGTCTCGAAAAACCAAAAAAAAAAAAAAAAAAAAAAAAGAATTTGATGCCATAAAGAAAAGAGCTTGAGCGGCTGGGGAAACAACTCTAAAGTGTTTCCCATGCAAACATTACCATTGATTATTGATTATTATTGATTAGTTTGATTCCCAGAAACCACATATAAAAAGCTCCATGTGGTAGCACGAGGCTATAACCCGAAATAGGGAGGGAGAGGCAGGTGGGATTTCTAGGCACGCTGGCCAATCAGTCTGAGAGCTCCAGGTTGCATGAGAGACCCCCATCTCAAAAATCCAAGGTAGAAATGAATTGAGGAAGACACTCAATGTTGACCTCTGCCCCCCCATCACACTCATGCATGTGTACCACCCCCATCCATAGATGAACATGTGAACACACATACACACAGAGGCCAAGGACGACGTTAGTGCATTGTTCATAGCCATCCCATAGACAATAAATATCATTCATGGGTGTTATGGAAAGGAACACAGGCCCACAGATCCACAGCCAGCCAGTGACTCACCAACTTTCAAGGGTGGAAATCAAGATAAAAGCACAGACACACCCACTTGTGGGGAGCACAGACTATTTAAAACATTTCTTTGACTATGATAAACAACGCAGTTTGGGATCTGATGACGACATCTCTGTCTGGAGGCTACTTGAAGCATCTCTCTGTGATGGCTGACTACCGGAGTACAGCTTATTGTCAGGAAGACAAAAACACGGAAATAGTCTTCCTGGGCTGGGGAGATGGCTGCTGGCTCCATGCTTGCCGCATAAGCCTTATGACCTGGATCCGGATCAATAGTCCGTGTCAAAGGCCGGCCACAGGAGTGAGCGTTCATCTGTAATCCAGTGTGCTGCTACTACTGGTGGATGGAAAGTAGAGACAGGAGACGTTGGCGTGACCCACACAGACAGTAGTGTATAAGACACACACACACACACACACACACACACACACACACTGTTCTTGGGATAATACATTTTACTATTGTTACCATTCACCCAAGGTTTACATCCTTCCATTTGAGAAACTGTTCATCCAAATGGAACGCTGGACTGAATCCAGGGTGGTTTTCAGGGGAGGCAAAACTCTCTCTCCACCCGCTTAGGGTCCCTGACTGACCCTTCCAATTTCACCGACACAGGGAAGTTTATCAGGAGAACACACCATGCTACTTGTGCACAGAAAACCCCAGAGGAAAACAGAGCTCTGGAGGAAGCGACGGAGCCTAAGTGCTATGTGTACTAGGTTGAACAAAGACGACTGTAACATCACAAGACGAAAGAGCTGAGCAGTTAATCCTGGAAGCGTGCCAAGGAAGGCAAATGTTGGCTTAAGGAGGTTTGATGTACAGGTTCTCTCAGGCTCAGCTTCTTCTCTGGAGATAAAAATGAGCCTTCCCTACCGGTACAGGGAGGCTGTCTTCCATACAGAGGCCTCTTCTCCTGCTTTCCTTAAGACAAGGGGAGCAAGCACCTCCAGACTCAACATAATCTCTATACCAAATGGGCATCTTTTGGTACCGTGTGTTTACCCATCCCAAGTGTCAAAAGGACTGAACCGTTCAGCTGTTTCTGTACCTGGTCCACCTTTCTGATAATGGGGGGCCTTGGTGCCTCCACATCCTCCTTAATCAAAAATGCCTTGAGGGAGTGCCTGGTTCTCAGAGGAAGTCATCTCGCTTTACACACACCAGTGGCCCTAAGCAATGCTGTCAGCAGGCTGGCTCTTCCTCTACAACCATCCCTTAGGGAACTAACGCAGCACCCAGGCACAGTATACACACCTATAATCTCGGTACTCAGGAAGCTAAGGCGGAGGACCGCAAAACTGAGGGTAGCCTGGGCTACCGAGTGAGAGCCTGCTTCATTTGTTTTTCTGTGTAAAAAGTGCTTCCAAAAGGAAACATTTTTGTTTGAGGAGAGCCAGGGACCATGCCCTTCCGAAGAGGATGTGAAAGTGAAAATACACCTTACTTCCTCTTTGAGAATCTCAGATACATCAGTAAATACTTTCAGTTATCCACAGGTACCTGGAAATCACCTCAGCATGGGTGGGTATTTACTAAAGTAGATCAGAACTTGAACTCAAAGAGATTTGCCTCTCTCTCTGCCTCCCAGGTGCTGGGATTAAAGGCGTGTGCCACTACACCCAGCTCCCCCAAATATTTTTAATCAGCCGTTGATTAAACACACAGATGCAAAGCAAAGGGTTGTTGTATAAACGTTTAACTTCAGTTTTGAGTCTTTATTTCCTTATGAAGGCTCTCATGCCACTTAAATTTGTATTGAAGAAATTTCTATGTTCTTTATGTCAGTTTATATATTGATATTATCATATCACTTTAATTCTCAGAAAACATGAAACAGAACAAAACACCTTAAATGAGCCTGTGGTCAGACATGAGGACCTGAGTTCGAATTCCCAGCACACTTGAGTGGTGATGTGAACCTATAATCCCAGCACCAGGGAGGCTGAGACGAGAAGACCCCTGGGATTTACCGGCTAGTCAGTCTAGCTGAACAGGTGAGTTTTAGGTTCAGTGAGGAAACACTATCTCAAGAGAGAGTGGAAAGCAATTAAGGAAGACACATGAAAAGCAATGAAGGAAGAAACATGAATTCCATCTCGGGCATCTCTGTCACACACATGTGCACCTGCACCGGCAAACATCCACACACAGAAACACGCACACAAATAAAAATAAGGAAATAAATACATGTGGTTTTCTGACATGAGAAAATCAGTACATTTTAAGTGCTAGAAAAGGAGAATGTGTATATGTAATGATTATTGTGCTTGAAGGACTGAAAGATAAGAAATGTAGATTTGATAGAGTGAGCAACAAGTCAATACATGAATAATTGGTTAGAGCCGGGCGGCGGTGGTGCACGCCTTTAATCCTAGCACTTGGGAGGCAGAGCCAGGCAGATCTCTGTGAGTTCAAGGCCAGCCTGGTCTACAGAGGGAGATCCAGGACAGGCACCAAAACTACACAAAGAAACCCTGCCTCAAAAATACATATATATACATGATCGGTTAAGAAAAGGTCCTTTGGTTTTTCACTGGTGAGTGCTTCCCTAGGTCTGATGCCTAGATGGTCACTCCAAGAACATGGTCCTCATGATTTTGGGCTACTCAGATTCACTGGGCACTGAGAGAGGATACTCACCTTTGATTGGTCCCAGGAACGTGTTGCTCTAGGTTTTAAAAAAAAAAAAAAAGCAAAACAAAACAATCCAGTCACTCTGGTAAGAAACAGGACTTCCTGTCCATGACTCCATTCCATGGACACTGCCTCGGGGGCTCTCACCTCAGCTGCTGACACTGGGTCTTGGCTTCTTCCTGCTCACAATGTGATAGAGGACCAGCAGCCTCCATATCATTATAAGACGCCCTGCCTCGTGCCTGGCCAGCTTTTTAGCACGTTCCCCAGATAAGTCACTGTATGTGACAGTTTGAGAAGCCCTGTCCTAACCCAGGGCCTTCATAAACCCCTCCAATTCAATCTTTTCTTGTTAGGTCTTTTTCAAATCCAGTCAAGTTGACCTTGCAAATAACTATATTGTTTTTGTTTTTGTTTTTTTCCACTGACTATAACATGACTGTTTTTCTAATGATTTTTATATTCCTGGCAAATAGATCATCTCTAATCAAGCTTTTATACAAAGCAGTTCTTACAATATAGGGTCATTTCTTTTATATATATATATATATACATACACATACATACACACACACACACACACACACACACACACACACACACACACACATATATATATATATATATATATATATATAAAACTGAAGTCATTATGGCATTTTATCCCCTCTCAAAGTCCAGAATCAATCTAAGCTAACCTGACGGTAACAAAAACTAATATTAAAGTCCCAGGGTTCTAAATATGGTGTATTTGCATGTATCCTAAGCAAATATATTCTGCAGTTTGCTCCCCGTGGCCCCAACACTTCTGCGCTCCATAGTGGTGTTATGCTAACAAAATAAGAGCCACCTTGCTAGTGTCCTGACAAACTTAGGAGTGAGTCCTTCCTCTGTAACATGCATTTCTATCTTGATTGAGTGACTTGGGGTCTATCTTTATTAACCTCACTTCCTACACCCAGGTGACCTGCTTTGTCCATTCAGAGATGACGACCTGGAAAACTCGTGCCTAGGACTCCCAGTTTCCGGAGAACCAGACCTGCCAAAAGTATGGCCTCATGTCCATGTTTGCCCTATCTAACACTCAGGGTTGAAAAATTTCAATATTCTGGTTCCTGGGAGGCCGGGGAACATGGTTCTTCTAAAGAATAAATCAGTGTTGAATACCCCCCCGCCCCCCACCCCCCTTCAACCTCTCACCCCCGCCTTTAGTGCCAGGACAGAACCCAAGACCTCTTGCTCCCTAGGCAGAAAGCAAGTCCCCCAGTGCAAAGCTGCATTCTCAGCCCTGACGCTCTTTTTAAATGGACTTCCGTCCAGTCATCTGCTCTCCAGCCACCAGGCCAGCATGTCACCTTAGGCTCTGCCATCCCGTCGTCTGCTCCGGACTGATCATGCGGAAGTGAAATCAACCCAGTGTTACTCACCGACGGTGCCCTGGAAAACTTAGATTTGATTGTCAGGAACTCAGATGCTGGGTTTTCTTAATCATTCCATTCTCAGCCTTAAGTACATTCCATTAATTATTCCATTAGTAGAGATGAATCCCACTAGGCCCCTTCCCCCTTAGGGCACACTCTTTGAGCTAAAGGTGGGCTTTCCATGGAGACTCATTTAAAGGAAATGGGTACTAACATCTAAATGGATTCTTAAACATAAAATAGTGCATTTATTAACAATAAATTATTTTATATATGTACAGAGATATGTATGTTATCATTGCCAACAAAAACTCAGAAGTGCCATGACCAAGAGAAGCAAAATTCAGAACATCTCCGTTTACTATTGGAGCAAGCACAGGGCGGGAGAATTAGACCCTGAAATGTGAAATGATAATAATGAATATTTATTTCCCAATGTGCCATGTTTCTATTACTCTTGGAAACAATCTTCCAGGCAGGCCCTCTTACAATCCTGCTACCTTGCAATCTGAGTGGCCCTCCCTGACTCACACAGCCAGTTGGCATTCAGTGTGAGCCAGGTTCTCGCTACCTCCCAGCCAGGGGCCCTGGCTCTGGATGCTATGTATTGTGCTTTGGGTCTGAGGACCAAGACTCCTTGCCTTTCCTCCTCTGGCTTCCTAATGCCATGTTGTCTCCTTTATGTAAACATTGCCGTGTGTACTTATTTATTGTTCTAGGAGGAGATCTGAGCTGGACAGAAAAGTAAAAGTTTAATTGCCATTCAGCAAAAATAACCCCTGGGGAGTTTTGAGCATGAAGCCTGGCTCAACATTAGTAAGTAAAAATACATCCAGGGCAGATGGCTTCTTCCAGGAAAGAGAACCTTCAGAAATAAGACATCAAATCAGCTGGCCGGTCAGCTCAGCTGGATGGCCACACAGCTGCTAATAGAGATGGAAATGGAAGAGTGGTTCAGGTGCGAGTCTTAACTTCCCTTGTAATCTGTTCTGAGAACATTCTGAGAATGAGTACACAAATCCCTGCCTGCGGCTGGGTCTCCATTCAAGGAACGCTAATTAAGACACCTTCGCTTTCAGGGCCGGTGGGATCCTTTCGCCATGAAGGATAATCCATCCATCAGACTATGTCTCACAAAGAAAAGAACTGCCCACCTGAGGGGATGAGGCTGCCAGAGGGAGGAGGAGATCTAATCATCAGAACTCCACCAGTGAACAATTATTGAAGGAGATAGCCAGCCACCAGGAGAAATGGTGATAAGAAGCCTCAAGCCCCAGAATCCCGCATCCTAAAATGTGATCAGCAAATTGGAACGTGTAGTAGCTGAATTTGCTGTTCCTAAAGTAGTGGCCTTTGGGAGGAGGGGGAATCCTAAAGAATGAGAGAAAAAATGAGCAGATGATCACTGGCTCAGGAGATCCAGGCAACAGTTTCTGAAGAATGAATGTTTCTCTAGGCTGGGCCTCTACTCTTCAGGCATGATAATGGCATGGCAGGTATGTTACAGAGAGATTCATATTCATGTCATCATGAACCAAACAGCAAAATGTCAATGAAACAAAATAATAACATTCTCAAAATACGGGGAGTACACGTGGATGAAATAAGAATAATAGAATACTGGTAATTGTTACAGCAGGAAAATGGTGGGTGGGAGCTAACCACAGTGTTTCATAAGAAATCCAGTCAAAAGATAATGGCAGAGAAGAGTGGGAAACTGAGGTTGGCATGTGCCCAGATGCTCTGAAACCTCCACTCAACCAAAACAGAACTGTTTTCTTGACCTGTTATAATAAACAGGGGTTATGATAATAATGTATTGGACTATAGTAGAAAGTAAAAGAAATAGTCAAAAACTAAAAATCAAGCCTGGTATGGACACATTTTTAATCCCAGCTCTTGGAAAGTATAGGCCAGAGGATCCAGAGTTTGTAAACAGAAATTTCTTTCCTAATCCTGGCCACCAGTCCCAAATAACCGACACAGAGGCTATTACTTATAAATGTTTGGCCAATAGCTCAGGCTCATTACTAGCTAACTCTTACATTTTAAGTTAACCCATATTCCTTATTTACCCTCTGCCATGTGGTGGTACCTTTATTAGCATGGCACATTCATCTCCTGCTCCCTCTGCATCTGTCTGGCAACTCCTGACTCCATCCTTCTCCTTCTCATCATCCTTAGTTTGGTTACCCCGCCTGTATTTCCTGCCTGGCTACCAGCCAGTCTTTACAGTGTACAAGAGTATTCCGTAGCATGTGACTTTCCATCTTAGACTTTCAATATCCAAAACTGTAATCTAAATAAACGTCTTCTCTTTATCAAGTATCTCCTGCCTCTTCTGTGCCCACTGGTGACTCTCTGACTCCGCCCTGACTCTTCCCAGAATTCTCTCTGTGTCAGGCTTTCTCACCCAATCTCTTCTTGCCCAGCTATTGGCCAATCATTTTTTTATCAACAATGAGAGCAATGCACATCGACAGTGCACAAAGATTGTTCCATAGCAGGAGTCAAGGTCATTCTTAGCTGCTAGTGAATTTGATGGTCAGACCGAGCTACGTGAGAAAGACCCTGACTCAAAACAAAACAAAACAAACAAACAAAAACAAGAGAGGAGCAGGAGGGAGAGTGAGTGCAGCCGCTTAAGACTTGAGTCAGAAGTGTGATGTGCCCGTAAATTGAAGGATTAAGAAGAGCATTGCCCTGATGGGTTCTACTTACCGCCATTAGGTTTCTAAGATCAGGAGGAGCTGAATGCTGAGGAGGCTCCACATGAAGGGACTCAGCTGTCAATGAGCATCCCAATGATTCAACTACTTAATACTGACATCAAACGTGTCTGGCAGTTTTAGATCCGGGGATGAAGTAGCAGTAGGCAGGACAAGACACAATACTATGTTTTATGTAGGACCACGAGGAGAAAGCGAAATTCTCATCTCCTGTAGTAATAACGACAGCTGAAGAAAGCTGATATTGTGATATGGAGATACTATAAGGTAAGATCGTCAGATTGAGATGATGTGGTATTTGGCTAAAAGAATTAGGAGGAATTAGCCCCAACAACGCCTCCTACCCCTTTAGAGGGAGTAGAACTGGGCATTTGTGAAATCCGATGTTATAAAAAAAAAAAAAGGGGGGGGTGTGTAGATTTCTTGGTTACTTTTCTGTTGTGATGAAATTCTACAACCAAAGCAACTTAAGAAGAAAGTGTTTCTTGGCTTACAGAGGCATAGACAATAGACGACATCGAGGAAGGAAGGAATGGGAGAGCCAGGGAGAGCGTGGAGGGAGGGACAGGGCTGGCGATCACATTTCCATCCACACACAGGAAGCTGAGGGAGAAGAGGAAGTGGAGCAAGGCGACAAACCCTCAAAACCCACTCCCAGTGCGGCACTTCCTCCAGCAAGGAAGCACCTCTCCAAACAGCGCCACCAACTAGGGACCAAGTGTTTCAATACGTGAGCCTCTGGGGGACACTGCTCATTTAAACCACCACGGTAAAACTGTTTCACTCTTATAAAAAAAAAAAATCAGGTTGACTGAATTTGCATATAACATGATTTTTATGAAGTATAATTTGCGTACAATAAAATGCATAATTTAAGGAACTGTAGTATTTGCAATCATATACCTCCCACCGAAATCTACATATAAAACATTTCTCTTACCCCAAAATATCTCCTTTGCCCCTTTGTAGTTAAATATCCTCGCTCAGTTCCCAGATACTACCTTCAGTGATCTATTCTCTTTTCCTACAACGTTACCAGAACATCACATAAATGAATCTATACAGAATGTAGCCTTTTTCGTGTGGTTCTTTGCTACTTAGTGTAGCACTCTGGGGCACATGCAGATGTCAGCAGGCCATTCGTCTTTATTACTCCATGACTTTCCATCATGTAGGCATATCACAAGTTTGTAAATCTGAAGGACATTTGCATTGTTTCCACTTGGAGGGTGTTATCAGTAAAGCTGCAAGGAGCATTTTCATGTCGGTCTTAGAATAGGCATACGGTGTCATTTCCGACAGAGCCATATTTAGGAATGGGTTGCTGGCCCGTATAACCGTGTATGCTCAGTTTCCCAGAACTTGCCAAGCTGTTGTCAAAGTGGGTATACCATTGTGTATTCTCACCAGCAAACTACAAAATTCCCAGCTACTTTACTTCTTCCACAACGTTTGTTAAGCCCACTCCTCAGAAAAAATAAAAATTTGAGCCGGGCGGTGGTGAAGCATGCCTTTAATCCCAGCACTCAAGAGGCAGAGGCAGATAGCTCTCTGTAAATTCAAGGCCAGCCTGGTCTACAGAGCAAGCTCCAGGATAGTCAGAGTTACACAGAGAAACTCTATCTGGCAAAACTAAACCAAACAAAAAACAAAAAACAAACAAACAAAAGTGTTTATTTTTATTTTTATTTATTTTTTTTGTTTTTGTTTTTTGTTTTGAGACAGGGTTTCTCTGTGTAGCTTTGCGCCTTTCCTGGAACTCGCTTTGTAGACCAGGCTAGCCTCAAACTCACAGAGATTCCCCTGCTCTGCCTCCCAAGTGCTGGGATTAAAGGCGTGTGCCACCACCGCCCAGCTATTTTTATTTTTGTGTGTGAATGTTTTGCCTGCAGGTGAGTACATGCACCATGTGTATGCCTGGTGCTTGTGGAAGCTAGAAGAGGGGGTCAGATCTCCTGGAACTGGAGTTACAGATGGCTGTTAGCGTCGTGAGTCATGTGAGTGCTGGGATTTGAACCCCTGTCCTCTGGAAGAGCAGCCAGTGTTGCTAACCACTGAGCAGCCTCTCCAGCCCCCAATTTGCATTTCCTACAGTAATTTGATTATCACCTCATCAGCTTGTCACTGTGCAGTCAGTGGATCTTCTCTCTGCTTGTTAATGGACTTGTGCCTCCTCTTAATGTTGAATTAGCAGCCTGTGCAGATTTGGGGTATTGATCCTTCAGTATTTCTGCAAATCATTCTGTCTACTATTTGACTTTTAAAAACGTCCTTTATAAGGCTGGTGAAATGGCTCAGTGATTAAGAGCACTGGCTGTTCTTCCAGAGGATCCAGGTTCAATTCCCAGCACCCACATGACAATTTGAAATTGTAACTCCAGTTCCAGCGAATCTGACACCCTCTTCTGGCACCCATGGGCACCAGGTACCAGATAGGTGGGCGCACAAACATACACACAGGCAAAACACACATACACATCAAATAATAAACTTAAAACTTTAAATGTTATTTATAAAGATCTTTTGAGAAACAGACTTCCATATTTTTTTTTTTACTTTTGTGTACTTTTTAATGTTCTAGCCTAGAAATCCAACTAATCCATGGTCACAAAAATTCTTTTATGTTTTTTGTAGAAGTTTTATAATTTTAATTCTTGGGTTTAAGCCTAAGATCCAGTTTAAAGTTTATACATACGTACATATATATAATATATATATATATATATAGTGTGTATGTGTGTGTTTCTGTGTGTGTGTATGTATATGCAGTATGGTTCATGTGTGGAAAACATATGACAGCTTGTAGAAGTTGGTTCTCTTCTTCTGTCACATGAAACACCCTTACCAACTGTGCCCTCTCGTGTGGCAAAAAGCCTCATGTTTCATGTTAAGCGAACTTTTCTGTGTGGCCTGGTGTATTATTTGTGTTTTTGCACACGGATGTCTACTTGTTCCAATACTGTGGTTCAGATGGTGGCTCTTCCCTCATTGATTATCTTTGTGTGTCTGCTGAAATCGATTGGCCATAACTGCATTGGTCTGGTTCTAGACTCTTCTTTGCTTACACTTATCAACAACTGTCAGGGGGCCAGAGAGATGGTTCATCAGATAAGAGTGTGTGCTGCTCTTGCAGGGGACCCTCGTTCAGTCCCCAGCATCCATATTAGGTGCTCACACCTATAACCACTATAACCAGCTCCAGGGGAGCCAATGCTTTCTTCTGGCCCCTGTGGGCAGCTCCCTTATCTTCATACATCTATATGCAGACACACATGGATGCATATAATTAGAGATAATAAAAACAAATCTTAAAAAATAATTGTCAAGATACTAATCCTAAGGTAATTCTTACAACCCTGTCTTAAGTCTTAGCATTGGGTGTAGAAGTTCTCCAAATTTGACGTTCCTTTTCAGAACTGTTTGGCTTTGCTAGGTTCTTTATTCCTGTATAACATTGTTTACTTGAAAAGGATCTGGGCATGTTGGTGGACACTTGTTATCCCAGGTAGTTGGGAAAGTGATTCCTTGAGCCCAGGAGTTCAATGCTAATCTGGGCATCATAATAAAGTGATGCCATGCCACGGCCCCAAATAAATTAATTAAAACCCACAATGAAAGACCACACCACAGAAAAGTATAACAAAAGGATTTGAAGAAGGTATTCAACAGTAAATATTAATAACAATGGATTCTTATCTATAATATGTACATTGTTTCTATATCTCAAAATTTATCATTATTAAATTCATCATCAAAAAGATGCAGGGATCTAGAGAGATAGCTCAGCAGTTAAGAGTGTGTGCTGCCCTTCCAGAGGTCCTGAGTTCAGTTCCCAGCACCCACATTGAGAGGCTTACAATCACCTGCAAGGTCAGCTCCAAGGAATCAGACACTTGTTTCTGGCCTCTCCAGGCAACTGCGCTCATGGGCGCATAGGCCCACCCAGGCACACATGCAAACACATAATTCAAAATAAGTTTTTTTGAAATGTTTAAAGTGCACAACCCTCCAAAACCAGACCTAGAGCCTACAAACATTTAACAGCAAAGAAAGTAGACCAGCAAATAAACACTGAGTAGAAAACATTCTCATGCCTTAACGATCAGGAAAAATCAATCAAAATAACAGGAGCCTATCAACTTCTTATTGATGACTGGGGAAACATAGAATTAAAAAACAATGCTTTGTAATTTAAAATATTCTATGATTTGGGGAAAATTTAGAAGTCGGCAATATTAACAGCCGATGGATGGGAAACAGTAGACAATCTTAAACACTAACGGTGAGAGATAACTCGGTAAAAACCTTTTTGGAAAACACTGGGCATTATCTTGCACATTTGAACCAGAAATAACATTACTTAGTATAAATACAAAGAAAAGTGGTAACAACAGAGATGATCACCCATAGGACCTTAGCTGCACACTCTTTTAGAGACTCGGTTTTTGAATTTGGGAAATAAGGGTGACACAGGACTAGTATTCAGTGAATAATTTTGAGAACTTTACAGTGACTGAGTGTGAAGGCATCCGACCATTGTCGTATTAAGTTGTTGGCTTTCTGACATATGTATAGAAAGACTAGGTGTGCTTTTAACATCAACTGACCAATTACATTTACTTTTAGTGGCTCAGGGTGTATAAGGGATGGTGAGGACCGTAACTCATCTACACGTCACACATAGGCAACATGGTCACTCACTCCAGTCTCCAATGTTAGTAAAGACAGCTCTCCCAAACGGGGGACACAAGTCTAAACCGTCCCATGTCACTACTACAACGGGACTTTTCTTCCTCCCAAGCCTGTGCTATTAACTACTGTATTTTGGACTGTCTAAAGAGAATTGATCTCTCTTGTAAATCTCAAATTCCTTCAATTCGCAAGTTATCTGAGAAGGTGCACTCCTGCCCACAGGAGATGACATACCAATCATTTATGAGGTGATATGCGGAGGGAGGGAAACTGAGATAATGTCCTCAAGACCCTTATTTACATTTGTAGTGATCTCACCCACCCCATAACTCTCAGTTCAGGTCCAAGTCCCATTGTCACACTGTTCCTGGAAATGCCTGAAGGGTTATCACCTGGACACTTGCAGACAATGGATGATAAGTATCTGAAGGAAATGACTTCCTGGGACGTCTGAGTTTTATCTGTATCCTTCAACCCAAGGCAAACAATTCCAAGCACGCAGATAGGAGTTAGATAGTCCAGTCTTTTGGCTGTCATTTCTAAATTTTATTTTTATTTGGGGTGTTTGTTTCTAAGTATAACCAGGCACTTGCCGGTGTCAGGATGCCAGAAGAGGGTGTGGGATCTGCCCAATGCTGTGCTGGGAACCGAATCCAGGTCCTCTGCGAGGGCAGCAAGTGCTTTTAATCTCTGAGCCGTTTCTCCAGCCCCTAGGTTTTTTTTTTTCTTTTTCTTTTTCTTTCTGTAAAGAAGATTGGATCAGACTTTTGTCTAATGACAAAATGACTTTAAATGCTTCAATTCTACAATAACAAGAAACTAAAAAACCACTTCAATGAGCAGTGAAGAGCTATGCCTACGTGCTCCTTTGGTGCACATTCAGCACATTTTACAAACAAGACTTGCACTTGTGAACTCGCTTTCATTTGTTTTCTAGAACCTTACCACACCCAAGCGGAGGATGACGAACACAACATCAGTAAGATCCCAGCTGACCAGCCGGGCGGTGGTGGCGCACGCCTTTAATCCCAGCACTCGGGAGGCAGAGGCAGGCGGATCTCTGTGAGTTCAAGGCTAGCCTGGGCTACAGAGTGAGTTCCAGGAAAGATGTAAAGCTACACAGAGAAACCCTGTCTCGAAAAACAAACAAAACAAACAGACAAACAAACAAAGATTCCAGCTGACCTCCACCACTGGCCTAATCAAATGATCAGCCATGGCAACAGTCTACAGCTTGCCACTGACCCCCAGTTATCAATAGAGAGGTTCAGATCTCTACTGCCTGGGCCTCAGCCACCGAGGTTCAGCTTTCCAAGCCAGCTACGCCTGCAGCGCAGAAGCACAGGAAGGGATTGGAACGATGCTAGTCACCACATAAGAATTAGGATAAACCCAAGCACACCCAATCGATAAGATTTCTCACGTTTCCATCCTCTTGCTCAGAGAACTATGCCCTAAGCCATCCTCCCATATTGAGAATCCTACAAAACTAGAAGGTTCTGGGCAGGAAGTCACCCTGACATTTAAAAAGGGATCAGAATTAGACATGATATTCCTTCTGACAGGGCCCAAAGGCCTCCTTCAGTTAGTGTTTGGGATGAACTCCTGATGAGAAGCCTAATGTAAGGGTAAACGCAGTGAGGTAAGGGCACAGGAAAGGCCAGCAATCACTACCTCTCGTGATAACAGGCATTTTTATATAGATATTGTCATTAGACTCCTAGATCATTTGGAATTAGCTGTCTGCTAAGTACTCCTTTGTCTAGTCCCCTTTTAACCTCTATTGAATTGTAATAATCACCCACCTTTCAGTTAGAAGAGGGGCAGATAGTTCTGGCCAATGGATTGTAAACAAACAACCAAAAAAACGTGGGTCACTTCCACTTTAAATTATTTATAATAATTCCAGTGCAAATAGCCACATGCAAGAGAGGAACAGCTCTGTCCTGGTCCTGGGTTTTTGAGCAGCTGCAATGGGCAGGATGGAGCTCCAGAACAGCTGGGGATGATAACAGTATCATCAGTCAGTGCTCCCTCACTATCACATAATACCAAGGAAAATTAACTTATAGAGAGAAAAGGTTTGTGCAGGCTGCCAGGCTGAGATGTTCTGGCCCATATTTGGGCAGCACCATTACTTTTAGACCCGCATCAAGGCAGCACATTATATCAGGAGGACTACAGTATACCAGGAACGGCACTATAGACATGCAGAAGCACACAAGACAGACATGGTCCTTTGCCCAAGAGCTAGGGCTACAGAAAGAAGCATGCAGATGAAAGCATCCTGTTCACTGAAGTAGTTTGCCTTGTCAGCTTCTCTAGGACCACTGCCCCTCTGTCCCCATCCGTAAAACACAAATATTGCCTTCCTCACAATATGTTTTGACATTCCCCCCTCTGTGTGTGCATGTGTATGTGTTTGCGTATGCCCATGTGTCTGTGAAGGTCAGAATAGGATGCTAAATCCACTAGAGATGTAATCTGACTTGGATGCTGAGAAATGAACTCTGGTCCTCTCTACAAGAGCACCAAGCTCTCTTAACTGCTGAGCATCATCATTCCAACCCCATAAAAGTTTTTGTTTGTTTGTTTGTTTGTTTGTTTTTGTTGTTGTTATTAACAGTGCCTGGGATATGAGAAAGAAAGACTAATGCTTCAGAATAAACTATTTTGGAGGGAGAGAGAGAGAGAGAGAGAGAGAGAGAGAATTTAAATTCTCACTGGGCAGTGATGGTGCACGCTTTTAATCCTAGCACTCAGGAGGCAGAGGCAGCCAGATCTCTGTGAGTTCAAGGCCAGCTTGGTCTACAGAGTGAGGTCCAGGACAGCCAGGGCTACACAGAGAAACCATTCTCAGAAAAACAAAACAAACAAACAAAAACAAATTCAAATTCTCTCACCCTGGATTGACAGTTTTTGACTAATCTTTATTCTGAATATCTTGGTCTTTGTGTTGCTCTTTGCATTTGATAATTGGTGACTATTTATAGTTTATCTCCCTGCCCTCATCTAGGCTGCAAGTTTATAACAGGGAGCCCGGGTTTTACTGGGAGGCTAGCTGTCTCAGAGAGAGCCCTGTGTTTTCAGAGGGTGAGTATACAAAGAACAAGTAACATTGTCCCCGCAGACTATCGGTAGCATCCAAATAAGAAGAATCTGACTTGTTGTCTGCACCCAAATTAGCTCAAAGGACAGGAAAGTTAGGAAAAGTAAAATATCTCCAGATAGCATAGACAGAGACAACTGGGAAGGCAGAAGACATAGGAAAGAGTTGGGTGTTGTGACTCAGACTATAATCCCAGCACTGGAGAAGCTCAGGAAAGACGATGGAATGTTCCATTCCAGCCTAGGCCACACAGTGAAGCCACACCTTAAAAAAAAATCATAGAAGAGAAATAAGGAGAGGAGCGTAAAGAGGAAGAGGAAGAATGGAACACGTGAGGCCCATGGGATTATTTTTGTGTGCACGAATGTCTCTATGTGTGGGTTACTATGACTCAGGTCATGCCAGAGTGCCCAAGGATGAGCATGGTTTGAAAGTTGTCCCACCTCCTCAATGTCAAACAGAAAGTGAGAAGAGAAGACTCACAGGGGAGGGTGTTTCCTTGAGATGATCATCACTGTCTCAAAACAGTCCCTCAGCCTTAGAGGCCATACTCATGACATTTGGCCCGTCTAGAAAACATGCAAAGTAGCTGTGGCCTTAATCTTTAAGAAGTTAGCAGCAATGGAAAAACAGAGGTCTGAGCTAAGGATAGAGCTTGATGGTAATACATTCATTCGCCTGACATTCATGCGGCCCTGGGTTCAAATCCCAGTTCTGGGGGTGGGGGAGAAAAAAAGAAAGAAAGAAAGAGAGAGAGAGAAATGCCAAGCACCCACATCTTAATAAGCTGATCAAAGCTGGTGATCAAAGCTGGTGATAAACCTACCTGAAGGTCTTGGGGATATAAAGTCAATGCTTTTGGTTTGGGAGCATATTGGATTAGGGATGTCTATGGAGAGCTAAGTCAAAAACAGGAGTTGAAGCCGAGATGATATTTTGGGGTTGAAAATAAATATGTGAGAGTCATCTTTGAATGATCATCATATCTTAGAAACAAATGAAGCTAGTTCAGATTCTAGATAATTGAGACACAAGAGGCTAAGAACAATGTGACAGTTGAATTGTCAAAACTACTTAGAACCATGGGCCTTTTCTTCAGTGATGTTGTAAAAGAACCCAAGAAAAATAAAGGGGGACATTGGGGCATGTCCTTGTCTTCCATTTTGGTCATAAATGACTCAAATATGCCAATTTTACCAACGCAGTATAACCTACAAAATTAAGATTACCAGATTTTAGAAACAGGTTGACTAGAAATTTGAATCCCAACTAAGATTTACTGAATGAATGTATCTTGGGTTTCAGTATCTTCATCCAATATAACATTGATGTCTTCTACAAGTGGCCACCATTGAGTTAGAGAGTGCATACAGAATAATACATGAAACCATAATGACCACGGTTCTAAGAAAAAGTCAACTAGGTGTTCAGTGAAGACCCAGATCTACTAGGAGCAGATGCTCAACCAGAAGCTGCATTTCCCAGACTCCTTTGTGATTTGGTGTCCAGGTCCTGGAACCATGGTGAGAAGAATGCACGCTGAAGCCACCTGGACCTCTGTAGGTCTGGTGCACAGAAGCCTGCCATGAAGTACTCTTCCATGACCTCTCCCTCCTTCTCCGTCTACACAGCTCGAGTGGAGGTAGCCTTGAAGGTAATCCTGGGAGTCGGGAACTGGATAACAGAGTTAACAGAGCCTGGATCCAGGAACCATCCATGGACAGGAGTCAGACTGCTAAGCAACCTGAAGGATTCACTGTTGGGAAGCTCTGCTCTGTCCTCACTCTTCCCTTTCCAGACCCTGTCCCTCAGAAAGCCCACCAAGGGTTGGCTCCTCCCCTGGAGCTGCTCAAAGACCTACAGGGTATTTAAGACCCAGCCCATAGACTAGCCGTGGTTTCTCCTGTTTCCCTGCTACCACCTGGGAATGCTTTCCTCAGATTAAACCTGGATCGATGAATTTGGCCTGGTCTGACTTATTGCATCAGTTGAGTTACTGACTACGGGGTGGGGGTGGGGGGGATTTTTACTGATTATTCATATTCTTCACAAGGCTTCTTCCAGAAGGTGAGAGGTTGATAGGGCTAAGGTCAGACAGCACAGGCTGTCTACACCACAGGACACACTGACGCACAGCTGCAAGACACCACTGGGGACAGGAAGTTGGAGTCTGCACAAATGTGGCCAGTCAGGAATTGCCGATGGGGACGTGTCACAGATGTATGATTTTTCACTTTTAAGTGACTTCCATTGTAGCAGCAGAAGCTCGGTCACTCAAAATCTTAACAAGTCTGACATGTACACACAGGCTCTTTCTCCCTCTCTTTCTCTCTTTCACACACATACATACACACATACACACACAGAGAGAACAATGTTGAAGAACCACAGAGCAGCCACAGTGTGTGTGTGTGTGTGTGTGCATGTATGTGTGTGTGTGTGTGTGTGTGTGTGTGTGTGTATGTGTGTGTGTGTGGGGGGATAATACTGGAGGAATGAGATTTTATTCAAACATTTTAAACTAATGGCATATGGCCCAGGTGTACAAGTGAGGTATGCTGGTTTGAAAGAGAATGGCCCCCATAGGCTCACGTTTGAATACTTGCTTCCCAGTTGGTGGGATTGTTTGAGAAGGATTAGGTGATGGGGCCCTGTTGGGGGAGGTGTGTCAGTGGGGGTGGGCGTTGAAGTTTGAAATGACTCCAGCTGTCCCCAGTGTGTTCTCTGCCTCGTGATCGTGATCTGGATGTAAGTTCTCAGCTGTTCCCACCACCAAGCCTTTGCTCCGCCGCCATCATGGCCTCTAGCCCTCTGAAACCGGAAGCCCAGTTAAACATTTTCTTTTATAAGTCGCCTTGGTCATGGTGTTTTTTCACAGCAATAAGAAAGCAGCTAAGACAGACAGCAACTAAATTCATTAGACTATAAATTGATCAAAGGACACGTAGTCCTTGGCCTTTTGAGGCTTCTATTAGTTAAACACTCGGCACATGTGATACATCCTTAAAGTGACACCAATCGTTCTCTCTGAAGATATGGTTGTCAAGAAGCTAACATTTAACCAGGGCAGCTTAGGTCCTGTCTCAGAGGAGAGCTTACTGAGATGGGTCGAAGCAAAATCCAGTGAACTGCACCCTCCCCAGGAGAAGGGGTCTGGGGCTACCAGAAGCCTGACAGAGCCAGTGGTTAGGTGAGAAGCAGTGTAAAGAGAGGGGTGGGAGGCAAAGTGTTTTTCAGTGTTTAGGAAGAAAGCCGTTGGGTGATAAGGTCATGTCATGTGCAAGGGGATTCCCCATAAAAGGTGGATATTTTTACCAGCCACAGCAGGGTAAAAATAGACCTTAAGTCAACTCATTCTTGGTGGCAGTTTTGTATTAGCCGAAGGTTGTAAGACACCTCTCTCAGAAGGATGGCCAAGATATAATACCAGGTTCAAAAAAAATAAAAAAAATTAAAAAGTGAGGCATTTAGCAGGGTATGTGGAGTATGACGACATGTACACACAAAAAGGGTTGAAGTTGGCTGGGCAGTGGTGGTACACAACTTTAATCCCAGCAGTCGGGAGGCAGAGCTAGGCAGATCTCTGAGAGTTCGAGGCCAGCCTGAGCTACACACAGAGAAATGCTGTCTTGAAAAAACAAAAGAGAGAGAGACAGAAACAGAGAGACAGAGACAGAGAGACAGAGAGACAGAGAGAGAGAGGAAGCCACATTGCACATGAAGACTGTCTTTGGAGGAAGGCATAGGAAATGGGCAACCACGCGGATCCATTGGAGAACTGGGGACAAGGCTGGGCCCGTGGTTCTGTTTTCTATTTATTTATTTCTGGCTGAATTTTTTTTAGCATGTATATGTTTATTATCCTTACTGAAAAATCGTAATAAATATCAAGTAAATAATCTGTAAAGCTTGTGTTTTTCTTTGGCTTTGGAAAGTCTGCAGCACACACAGACAAGCAGGCAGGCACTAGAGAATAAGGAAGGGGTAAATAAAACTGGATGCACATTTGAAATCCGCCACCTTCTCCCCTGAGTCTAGTTTCACCAGGCCCTTCTAGAAGTTATAATTGGCTGTGCATACACACAAGCCTACAGGGAGGAAATGAGGTAGTCAATAGGCTGTTGTCGGTGTACTGGGGCTTATATTTCATATTCTAAATTGATAGTCTTCTCTGGGGACTTGGATTATTATGCACTTTTTTTGTGTGGCCTAAATAGAATAAAAAGATGATGAAACTTTAATCAAAAGTCCAGGTCCTGGTAGGGAGAGTTGCCCTTGAAGTACCTCTGGTGAGGTCAACTGGCCCCAACTTTGCAGAGACCGCCAGCTGTTTATCTAGAATATCCCACCCACCACGAAGATGGTCACTACCAAAAAGGCCAAGCTGGCCTCGTCCAGGTGCCGTCTTCCGGCATTAGCTCCTTCCTCACCTCACTTTTGTTTTGTTTTGCTGATGACTTCATGACAGCCGGTTTCCAGCAGGGAGAGAAAGAATGGAAAGTTTTTGTCCATCTTCCTTGATTCTGCACCTCATCGGAGAGCCGGAACATTAGCAAAGGAACTTGTCATGAAGCAAAACAAATAGACACCAAAAGAACCACAAAAATAGCAAGCCGGGACTGTTTGAGAGAGTGTGTCATTAAATGTGATTTCATCAGCCCTGGGCTCCAGGGGCATGATTTACACAAGTCCGTCAGCCTCCCCATGGTGGGAGCTCATTTTTAATAAATGATAGCAAGTAGGTTTATTCTGACCTGTGACTATGAGTCACCGTATTTGAAGCCATATGACAAACACCACCAGAAACTAACAGATGACCTTGGCCGTGGGACTTTTTATTCTTTCGGGAAAAACGAAGTGTGTTTCCCGGTGGCTGCGATACTGAGGTCTGAAAAGTCTGTATCAGATTGGTGAGAGATGTGTGGAGCCCATAAATAGAGAGGACCCGAGTGAGCTGTCACTGGGGCCCTTCCTCCTCAGCAAGCCTGTAATTCGGTGCCCAGGGAAACCTGGAGGAGGAAGTGCGTTTGATTCTGACTAAAACTGAGCGTCAGTGGGAGAGGAGGGTGAATTACTGCCACCACTAAAATTACTACAAATTAACAGGCTGAGAGCTCCACAATTGCTTCCCCCTTCTGAGTCCTTCACATGGTGACAAAACACCTTTCCCAACAGCGAAATGAGGAGACACAAAGGCCTAGAGGGACCCTGGGATGCACTGGGCCTGGCCGTGGGCCAGTCTGTGAAGTCTGGACGGAGGTAGGAGTTACAGGCACATCATACCCTGTGAGGTCGAGAGTCACTCTCTTGAGGGGACACTTGCCTTCTGTAGTCTGTTTGCTTGGGAGGGCCTTGGGGAGCAAGCGGGAAGCAGCTTGTTAAGATGGCATCTGCCTGCAGCCTCCTCCTCCTCCTCTGCTTTTCCAGTCTGTTGTACATTTCTGTTTCTTCCCTGAAAGCTCTGCCCGACCTACCATCCAATAGTGGATCAGGAGACTAGTCAGTGTTTGAGGATTAGAAAAAGAAAAACGGGAATATCTGTTTCCCAACTGGAAGAAAGAGAAGAAAGGGTGCTTAGACTCTTGATTGACAGGGAAGAAATCTCAGCTTCAACCCGCCCCCGACACCCCAACATATACCCACACAATGAACATAAGTAGATCCAGTTCAAGGAGCACAGAGCTAAAGATAACTTGATTTCTGGTCTCCCCTTTTGTTTTTAATTTTAGCCCCAAATCAAATTGTGCCCCCCACCCCTCTTGTGTATGTGGACACATATGCTTGCTTATTTATTATACAGGTGAGAGAAAATTCTGGAAAAATACCAGAGAAGCAGATAATGCTACTTTCCAGGGAGAACACTTCTTGTGTTTGAATGCTGAGCAGTAGAGGTATTCATCACCTATTGATCTATATGTAAATCTATATGTAAATAAAATGTATAGAAATGGAATTTGGAAAAGCTTAGTCCTATCCTGAGGGCACTATTAGGTGTGTGGGAACCTGGCTGCTACACTGATTCATTTGTTCGTTGATTTAAAAAAAGAGGAGGGGGAGGGATCTGGCATGGTCTCGCACACCTTTAATTCCAGGACTTGTAAGGCAGAGAAGCAGGAGGATCTTTGATAAGTTCCAGGCCAGCCTGATCTACATAGTGAGTTCCAGGCTAGCCAGGGCTACACAGTGAGACCCTGTCTAAAAAAAAAAGGAAGGAAGGAAGGAAAACAGAAAGGGAATGCATCTTAACTGATGATTTGTTGAACTTAATGTGATGGGAACTCAAGTTGCTAGTGAGGGAAATGTGTACATATACAATACAGACGGAAGTCACAGTGACGATTTCATAACCAGCCCCCACCCCCTACACACATACTCCCTGCTTCCAACATGTGTTAAAAGGGCTAATTTTGTTGTTTGATCATGAGCCTTTAAAAGTTGAGCCATCTCTCCAGCCCCTTTAAAAGAGCTGATTTTGAAGCTCAAGAATATACAAATCTTCCATATTGTTGCCACGCCAATAACAACTGTGTTGCAGACTTTTCTGTTCTTTGAATTCTTGCCTCTTGTGCTGGAGGAAAAATGAACCTCAGGGACAGAGCGGAGTGAATGAACTAGTAAGGATTTTGTTCACTGAAACATGGAAGATAAAGTTTCCCTCTGACAAGGAGAGGTCCTGAGCAGGTGTTTTCCAGACCTGGAGGCAAAGTTCCAGAGATTATATACACTTTGAAGTTAACCACAACAACATAAAAAGATGTGTGTGCTGGGGCTTGATTATATATGTTAATGAGGTAAAAGCTTGGACCTCATTCATCGGATAAGAAAGGCCAGTGTGCTGGCAAGCCACTGAGAAGCCAGGGTCTGTAAAACCTGTTCTACACGGGGATGGGGGAAGTTCTGCCCAAGGAAGTGGATACAGCATCACCTAACTTGGTCCATGACTCATTCCTGCTTTGTGATTACATGGCACCATTTCATCAGGAGACCCCTTTGTTCTCTGTATCTATCTGCCTGTTGTTGGACTCTACATTTCCACTTTAAACCATCGCCCATCCACAAAGAAGAAATGACCGGTAAAGTCTCCCGTCAGAATTAGCCGCTTGAACAGCACCGTCCTCCAACAGGACAGAGTGAATATCACAGACAACACCTTGGTCACCTATGACTAAGCCTCGTGTATGTGTGATGTTTGTGTCACTATGGCGGAAGATGTGACAGGAACCATTCCTAGGAAGCAAGGGTCTGTTCTTGCTGTTCATAGTTTGCGAGGGTCTCAGTCCGGCGTGACAGAGAAGATAAGGAATTCATGGGGGTGACAGTATGTGGAAGAGCTGCCCACACAATGACAAGCCAGGAAGTGTAGAGAGGGCTAGATTGAAGTGGGGGTGGGGGTGGGGGAGTGGGGGTGGGAGGTGAGGTTGGGGGTGGGGGGGGGGGGGTGGTGGTGTCTATAACCCCTTCAGCCTGCTAGGCGGCCCCCCCCCCATCTACTAAAGACTCCAAAACTTCAGTGTTACCCCTGGGGGGAAAAAAAAACCAACACTGAAAACATGAGTCTGTGGACCATATTCCAAATTCAAACCGTCAAACCTCAATATAGAATTAGCTTAGAAAGAGAATCCTTTTTAAAAGTCAGCCTGAATCCGCAGTTTGATAGCCCGACTTAGTTTCCCATTTAAAGCCTTTCAACAAATATGGTGTTGGAAATAAAACAGTTGCAAATTCAACAGACGACTGAAAACGAAGCAGTTTTAATACGCCGTTCTGCAGAAAAGGACACCAGCTTTGAGAAATGGCGGACATGGCTGGCAGGCTGATTTGGCACAAGGCAACGGTTTTTAAAATCCTTGGTTGACAGACTTTCCTGTCTTCTCCCACAGGCCAGGAATCTCATTTGTTTAGGGCACAGCGCCTTATCTAAGAAGTAGCTTTGAGCCTGAGACGGCCCTCTTTTTCTGATAGTGGGCTCAGTCGTATAACATTCTACTTGTGACTTTCCAGCTTCCAGAGCTCTGAGATGAGCAGGTACCAGACCAGCTAGGGGAGAAAGACAGTACCCTTGCTTCCCTATGTTTCCGGTAGCTCTAAACACACCTGTATTGAAGATGGACCACGTTAATCTCACATAGAACATTTTTGGCTTTATTGAGGAAATGAAAACTTGGATCCATTCAGTATGAGAAGTTCTCCAGGGTTTCTTCAGAAAGTAACCTGATCATTTCTAATCTGGACAAACGGGGGTTGCAATTTCCCAGAAAAGAGGAAGTGGTCACTGCCAACCACATCAATGAACTGTATCAGTCATGGGATTCTTCGCGGCTGATTGAGAAGTTCAAGCCATGGACAAGATCTTCTGTGTGCCTTTAAAGCGAATGTAGTATCCACTCAATGTCTTTCAAAGAAATAAAGCTTCAGCCTGTTTTATTGTATCGTTTTTGTAAAGGTGACCTCACTCTGGAGAGTTAATGTTAAAACAAACCAGAGTGGCACAAAGAAGTCAGGGAAGGCGCGTCGTTTAGCATTAGTTGGGCTGTGGTTCTCCGCTGTGTCACACGAAATATTTATGCTGAAAGGGAGAAAAGACGATCCTTTTCCTCAATGCCTGTAAGTTTGCAGTTGCCACTGGCCCTTGAGACAGGAGACAGATCCATGAGAGCAAAGCAAGCCTATGGAGCAAGGTGTGGACCGTTCTTGATTCTGGAGAAACCTCAATGCAGAATTAACTTGGAGTGGTGGCTTAGAGTCTAGCTCATCTGCCACCTTCAACAAGGAACAATATGTTTTAGAGAAGTGAAGGGACAAAGGAGAAGCTGGCCTTGGCTTCCAAAAGCAGGAACACTGTTGGGAGACTAAGTCTCTAAATCTCTGGCTTTTCAGCTGTGAAATTAACTTCCTGTGGAGTTTTTGTGAGGTTTCAGAGAGAGAGAGCGAGAGGAAAAAAAAGATGAACCCAAGCAAGGGATATAGCTCTTGCCTAGTATTCATAAAACCCTAGCTTGGAGCCCCACCATGGTGAAAAGTGGGTGCCTGTAATCCTCACACTTGGGAGGTGGATGCATTAGGATCAGAAAGGTCATTCTTCCTTGGCTACATAGCAAGCTTGAGGCAAGCCTGGGGTCCATGAGATTCTGACTCAAAAATAAATGTAAAATACAATAATTAATCTGATTCATAATACTTAATATACACTTATGCTGGCTAGTTTTACGTCACTTTGACACAAGATAGAGTTGTCTGAAAGGAGGGAACCTCAATTGAGAAAAATGACTCCATAAGATCCAGCTGTAAGGCATTTTCTTAATTAATGATTCAAGGTGGAGGCCCTGCCCATTGTGGGTGGGGCCATCCCTAGGCTGGTGGTTCTGGGTTCTGTAAGAAAGCAGGCTGAGCAAGCCACGAGGAGCAAGCCAGTAAGCAGTACTCTGTGGCCTCTGCATCAGCTCCTGCCTCCAGGTTCCTGCCCTGCGTGAGTTCCTGTCTTGATTTCTTTTGATGATGAACAGTGATGTGGAAGTGTGAGCCAAATAAATCCTTTCCTCCCAGAGATGCTTTTCATCTTGGTATTTCATCACAGCAGTAGTAACCCTAACTAGGACATCATCATATAAATCTGATCCATTATCACATTTGTCCCTACAGCGTGGAAAGGAGAGTGCCTGCTGTGTTGTAGATGAAGAAATGTTCTCCAGTTTCCTGTGTTCTATGCCTTTGGGCTTTAGAACCCCTGACTGTTTGGGAGCCAAAAAAGCGGCAGTTAGACGATGCTTAGGCTCCAGCTGTCATGAACAGCAAACCACCAAACTACACAAACTTACTTTTCCATGTAAGAGCTGACTAAAGTACTGATAAGCTTTCTCTAATGCTAGACAATACAAAGTCACTAGATTTAATATTTCCCCCCTAAAACTCCAGTTTGGGAAGCTTGGCAAAGAGAAGTCAAGGATTTTTAAAATCTCCTTGGTCAAGCCATGTGTTTTGGCACATGACTGTAGTCCCAGCCACTTGGAAGATGGAGTCAGGAAGATCGTGTGAGTCCATTAGTTGAAAACCAAAGGAGGGAGCGCATAATAACATCACATCTTTAAATTAAAAAAAAAAGTCCTTTAAAAACAACTTTATATGGACTATGAACACAAGCTTCCAGCTTCCCCAGAAACAAAGAGAACATTCCAGTCACTAAAGGATTGAGCAAGGACTTCAGGGGACTTGAGAGTTCCCAGCCCTTCTATTCCAGGTCATTGAGGTCTCATGGTCACAGAAATGCAGAGCTTTCTAAAATGGCACACATTTCCTATGTCCCACGGCAGTGGGAATGTCAGCATGTAAAGAGCTTGTGTTCCGAATGAGCATTTTCCCACCAATACAGGGACAGAACCATGCAGCTGGCCACGCTCCAACTCGCTTGATAGGTTCTGTAAATTCTTCCACTGTGTTCCTAAAGGGAATCTATGAGAATACTCACTCCACTCCCACGCTTTTCCCCTTTCCCCTACCCTCCTTCCCTTACCAAATAACAATAACCGAAAAAAATTCGGATGCCTGACAAGTTTCCCTAAAAGAAGGCTCTGTTCTGTTTATTTTATGGGAGAGAAATTAGAAGGAAGCAACTTAGGTCATTAATACATGGCATTACTTTATTGGATAAAATAAAGACTATATGGGGCTGGAGAGATGGCTCAGTAGCTAAGAGCCTCGCTTCTCTTGTAGGGGACCCATGTTGAGTTTCCAATGCCCACATCAAGCAGCTCATATCCATCTATAACTCCAGCTTTGGGGGCTCTATGCCCTCCTTTGGTCTCTGCAAGGCACTGTATACACATATGCATACACACACACACACACACACACACACACACACAGATAGAGAGACCCATACACATAAACGATTTTTAAAAATCTAAAACAAGGATTACAGGTCCAAAGCTAAGTTCTGTCTTCAACATTTTAAAAAGAAAAGAATGCCTTGGGGAAATGTACATGCCCACTCAACCGAAAACACAGGCATCACTTCAGCCCAGCAACTCATGTGGGCAAACTGACATCCTTCTATAAACTCTGAGTGGCCACTTTCAGGAAACCCGTTAAAAAGGCCCACCAGATACACAGAAGGGGGGACATGTTAGGTGAACGAGGCCACTGGTCATCAGAGCCAGTGATATTGCCATTGATAATGGGGCCATACGTCCCCCTGGGATAAGGAAGGAGCGGCTGCCAGCCTGTGTCCTTGTAAACGGAGACTTATGAACAGACCAGAAATAGCAATTAAATGTTCCAGCTAACATAACGACTGGCCTACTTTCCCAGAAGGTCTCCTTGATTGGTACTGTAAATCTCACATGATGTGGAAGCATTCAGGCAAAGCTCATTCAGGCAAAGCTGGATAGTCGGTCATTCAGGCAAAGTTGGATAGTCGGTCACCTTTGCTACAGCCAAGATATGGCAGAGATCATTCCTACTCATAGCTCAGAGTCCAGAGCCATTCTTGTTATTCTGTCTCTCCATAAGAAAGGCAGGAAGGTGTAAACTAAAAACGTGCCCCGAAGTAGAAAGATCCAGAAAGATTGGACAGCGTGATTGCTGTCACAATTGGCATCTAGCTGATAAATCATTCTCCCATGTTTTTCTCCTGGCTTTGGATTTGGGTTATATAAATATCTCAGTCTGTCTGTGTTGCTGTATCGGAAAACACTGGATAACTGTTATGGTTTGAATGTGAGATGGTCCATATAGGCTCATGGTCTTTGAACACATGGTTCCCAGATGATGGGACTATTTTGGGAGGCTATAGAGCCCTCACAGATGTGTCCATGTCCATCCTGTGGACTGCAGGCTGCTCTTATCCCAGGATAGCTACGAATGTGGCCCAACACCCTGATAGATGGCAATAGTGTTCCACAGTGTCGAAAGATTGGACAGTTGAGCCAGAGGTGGGCCCCAATTGGCTGAAGTAGGTCACTGAGGGGCAGCTTGGTCGATTATAACCCTTCCTGGTTCCAGCCCACACCCTCTACGTCCTTTTCCACGGAGATGGAGGGGTCCTGATGTTCCAGCTTCAGAGACCTCTGCCACGCCTTCTTAGATCGGGATGGACCGTCCCCTCGAACCGTGAGCTAAAACAAACCCTTCCTCATGTAGGTTGTCTCTGCCAGACATTTTGTCAATGACGGGGACATCAACACTAATACAGCAATCTACAAAGAATAGAACTTCACTTAACAAATGCTTCTGGAGGCAGAGCTCAATGGATGTGACATCAGCAAAGGCCTTCATGATAAGTTACCCCATGAAAGAAGGTAGAAGAACGAGAGAGAGAGAGAGAGAGAAAGAGAGAGAGAGAGAGGGAGAGAGAGAGAGACAGACAGACAGAATGCAATAAGAGACTAAACTCACTTGTATAACAAGCCTATGCCCAACATTATGACATTAATTTACTCAAGAGGGTGGAGGCCTCTTGACTGAATGGCCTCCCATTAGCCCCCCCCCCCCCACAATGCTGCCCTGGGGAGTAAGTTTCAATACATGGACTTTGGCGACACAATCAAACCATAGCAGTAAATAAATCCAGAACATAAATCAATGTGTTGAATTCTCATCCCTTTGCTAAATTATGCGGGAGTTATAGGAACAAGCAGTTATAACCACTTTCTTCAAAGTGCTTAAGGACAATAGAAGATAAGATACTAACCTTGTAGAGTAAAAGCAAAATATCGAAAAGGGGCCAGGAAATTAACCACACCAACCTGAAAAGTCACTTGAAAGAATCATCCCAGGGGATTAGCATCGCAGCATGTAGACAGGATCATATCTTCTACCCTCCACCAAATATCTGGAGCTAGAGAGACGGCTTGGTGTTAAGAGCACTGGCTGATCTTCCAGATGACCAGGGTTCAATTACCAGCACCCATATGATGGCTTACAACCATCTGTAACTCCAGTTCCAGCGGCATCCAACACCCTCTTCTGGCCTCCTCCAGCATCAGGCACACACTTGGTGTACAGACAGACGTGTGGGCAAAACGCTCATACACATAAAATAAAAGTAAAATTCTAAAAAAAAAATAAATAAATAAACCTGTGTCATCCAACATCTGAAAATGTTACTCCAGCCATCAAACTATCAAATGACCTATCAGATTCACAAGGCTTCAAATAGCTCTCACAGCCTTATTACTTAAATGTTATTTTCCTAGTCTTATTTTTCAAGCTTTTTGTAAAACAGGAAACAATTTCCACATTTTGAGCAGTACGTGTTCGTACGATGCTATGTTGTCCTGCCTGGTACTGTTTTCCCAACACAGTTTTAGAAAATCTCTCTGGTATTCTAAATGTCTTCACCCCTCATAAAGGGAGG